>CABHPH010134473.1:32094-45223 GCA_902168325.1 Peromyscus nudipes | reverse complement strand
AGGTGGGGAGAGGGAACAGGAGGAGAGGAGGAAGGGGAAACTGTGGTTGGTATATAAAACAAATTTTAAAAATTAATAAAAAAAGATTTGTGTAATTAAAATTGATTAACGTAAAAAGCCACAAATGTCAGCAGTCCTTTCATGAAATGCTTTGAGTATGATGAGGATATATTCCAAACGGAAATGTTACTGCTCGAGGAAAAGTCGACTCTAGAGTAGTATTTGATATCATAACTCCTGACTCCTTCAATTTTTAGCTGCAATTAGTGATTTAGGTGCAAACAGTAAAGCGAAAGTACAGGGTTGGTTGCTAAATTTCTGTACTGCTAATTATCACTAAGGTTATTATTTACTAAGGTTAATTAGAACTCAATACTGGCATTTGTGAAACAGTGTGATCTAAGAAAACCAGTGTCACCACACTGGTTATGTAGGTTGCCTGACAATAAAAAAGTATATACTTGACAAACCTAAAGAAGTCTTATTTATCATAACACACACACACACACACACACACACACACACACACACACACACACACGGCTGGGTATGGTGATTCATGCTTTTAATTTCAGCACTGGGGAAGCAGAGGCAGGCTGATGTCTGTGAGTTCAAGGACATCCTGGCCAACATAGGGAGTTCTAGGCCAGCCAGGGATACATAGATCAGTTCACCGTGGTTCTCCAGAGTGCAAAGAAAGACATCCCTTGGGTGCCCATGGAGGCCAGAAATATTGGATCCCCTGAGTCATGGTATTTGTGAGCTGCCAGACTACATGGATGCTAGAATCTCTCTCTCTCTCTCTCTCTCTCTCTCTCTCTCTCTCTCTCTCTCTCTCTCTCTCTTGTCTTACACGATAGCTCAAGATGTTCTGAAACACATTATACAGGCCAAGCTATCCTCAAACTCCCAGTAATTTTTCTGCCTCATTCTTCTGAATGCTGGGATAACAAGGGTAAACCACCTTACCAAGCTCAGATTTCTCTACTTAGGAGCCTACTCCTCTTCTGCTATGATAATTTTTCCAACCCAGAACCTTGTTTTTCATTCATCCTATCTATCTAAAGACTGTCCAGCCCAGATAGACAGCTTTATCCAAGCCTCCTACAGCCGGAGCTGTGCACTGTCATATCAGGATAATGATAACCATTCTTAGTTTTAATAGAACATTGATTTGGCACAACTTGAAATAACCTTGTAGCTGAATAAGAGTCTTGCTATAGCTACGAGAATTGAGAACAAGCCTGGAGCCAGAAGCACTGTTTGCTCACCTGATGTCTATAGCAGTGGGATTGTTTTTTGCCTGAATAGCAGATTCCTCCCAGTTCACGGTGGTTCTCCAGAGTGCAAAGAAAGACATCTCTTTCCCTCTTTTACCCCAGTGTTTAACTCAAGGTTTTTTTTTCTGTATAAAACTTAGCCTAGGTGATATGAAATAGCAAAAGTAACACATACATAACATTTCCACTGTCTTCTTTTTAAATGTATAAACCCAGGGCTGGAGAGAAAGCTCAGCAGTTAAGAGCATGCACTGCTCTTGCAGAGGACTGGAGTTTTGTTCTCAGCATCCAAACTGGGCAGCTCAAAACCACCTGTAACTCTAGCTTCAGGGCATCTGATGCTCCAGCCTTCATGTGTACCTGCACTTAATTGCATTCACAGATGGACACACATATATATGTTTTTAAAAACACATAAATTTATAAACTTACAAGGGTAATTTTTGGAATGTCACAAGTGAATAAAGGCCATTGCGGGAGGCTCCAGTTTAGGTGGAGTGGGAGAAAGCCTCATGAAAAGACATATGGACCAAAGGGAGTTGGTGTGACCCTATACAACCCTGGGCATCCAGAAGACTGAGAGATGCTGGGTACTGCTGAAGGACTGGAGGGAGACATATATCTAAAGACAGTGACATTCATTGACTAACATAGAGAAAGTCTTTGCCTCACCAGCCACACTTCTTATAGATGGACATCAGCACATTCCCCTAGCAAGAGAGCAGAAACTTCAGCAGGGGTGGGGGTGGGGTGACTGAAGAGCTCCTGGGGAAGGCATCTGAAATTCTACTATTTCTTGGTTTCTCTTTCCATCATGGGATTCCCCTCACCAGCTTTTTAACTAAAGCAAAATGCTGGCAGGCAAGGAGTCCTTTCTGTGAGTTTTCCAATCAGCAATTCTGGGCCTCATTTTTAAATATGAACAGACAGGCAAATCACCAAATGATAGAGGTAAGTTGCTCTGGTGGTTACTTTTCGGTTTCCCTGGCCTCCCCCCAGCCAGGCCATAGTTATTCAAACACTTAATCTGACTGCTGCCTTTAGGTATTCTGAACTGTGGTTAACATCTGCAAATCAGTTGACTTTAAGCAAAGGAGATAATCCTTGAAAGCTTGGGTGGCCACATTCAATCAGCTGTAAGGTCTTAACAGCAAAACTGTAGTTTCCCTGAAGAAGAAGTTCTGAGGCAAGTCTCTAAGAACCTTTCTGCCTGAGAGTTTGCCGCCCATCGAGATAATTCCTCCCGCCCCCACTCTTGCTCCTGCCTGTTCTGGTTTGGAGAGTACCAAGCTCTCTCATGTGGGTCTCTCTCTTCTCTCATCAACAAATTATAGGGGTGTGTGTGTGTGTGTGTGTGTGTGTGTGTGTTTAAATAGACACACAGGTACACCCACATAAGACTCATGTTTGTCTGATCCAACTACAACTGACACAAGACACCAAAGGCAAATGGCAGCCAACATGAACAGCAAAACTGATCTGCTCCCTTCCTGCCTTGCTACATATCTCTCCCACACAACCTCTTTGTGCAGGCACATTTGTGGCCTTGATAGTCCTGCAGCCTAGTCCACTTGCTTTCTTCTCAGAAGCATAACTCTTGATGTTTCTCAGCACTATGATTACACTTGCCTGCTCCTCTGTGGTCAAGTTTCTGTTTAAATGTTATTTCCTCAACTACCTCTCTTGATCACCCTACTGAAAATGTAGTACCACTTACTCTCACATGCTCCATCCTATCACACTGAATTGTATTCTCAAATGAAGGATGACTTCCCTATATTTGATTATTTGTTGGTACATTTACTAGTTTATTATCTGAGAGTTTTCTTTTTTTATGAGTCTTTTGGGAGGGATTGTTTTGGGTTTTTGAGACAGGGTTTTACTGTGTAGACCAGGCTGGCCTCGAACTCAGATCTGCCTGTCTCTGCCTCCTGAATTATGAGCCTTGCTCACTGTTGGATTACCACCATCTAAAGCAGTGTCTTGTCCTTTAATAGTTGATATATGGGTGGATTAGTAAGTGGGGGTGAGGTGAGTTGGGGGTGGAGGGCCGAGGGATGGGGAAGGGGGCTTGGAAGAAACAAATGTAATTCAGGAACAGGAGAGTTTGGAAAACAAAACAAAGCAAAAAGCTAATGGCTATAAAATAAAATATTAAAGTCATTATCATAGTCTATATATAATAATGGATTGTGATAACCAAAAACCAATAGGAAAACAAGAAAGATCCTATACCTGGGGACATGAATGATAACATCAAAAAAAAATTCCATGGTGTTGGAAATGTAGTTCAGTTGGAAGAGTGTTTGCCTAGCATTCAGGAAACCCTGGGTTTGATCCCCATCACTGAATAAAACTGGGTGCGGTGCATGCCTGTAATCCCAGGAGGAGAATCAGTCAAAAATCATCCTCAGCAACAGAAAGAGTGTGAGGCCAGCCTTGCTTAGAGAAGACCCAGACAGGCACAGAGGGCAAACGGGGTAAAAGCTAAGCTGTGTCCTTTAGATCCTCCTTCCAAAACCAAGGGTTTACTGTCCCATCCTTTGAGAGAAGCCTGAAGTAGCTGGCTCCCATTAAAGATTGCCTCACTGAAAGGAGCGGCTTAGTTCAAGGTCAGCATCCTTTGACTTCACGAAGTAGGTTTCAAGGGCTCAACATCCTTGCCTCAAGTCAGAACCACTCTGAAATATTATCCAGTCTGTAGAACTTCTTGGAGTGGCTACTGCGGCTTCTGCTAGTATCACTTTAGACTGTGACTTCTTCCTCTACCCAACCTTCTTCTCTCTCTTGCTCACTCTTCTCCAACATTTCATCTTAGTAACATGCCTTAGAAAACCTTCTGTACCCATTTTCATGAATTGAAATGATTGAACAAGAATGAGGTGGTAGAGGAGGAGTGGCTGTGGGATATTTGATGAGAGAAGGGGGTGAATTCATCATTTCACAATAAGAAATTGAATTTTTAGGAAAGTACAATGGGACTGTTAAACTGTGTTGTGAAAGTAACAAAGTCAGACAATGAATTTAAGGGGTCCAATATCCAACTGGAGGCCACGAAAGAAAGGAGACAATGGAGAAAGATATTTCAAAGAAATAAAAGAAAAAGAACACCAGAAAGGAAAAAGATGAATATTTGTATTAAAAGGACCTATCTAAGGTTTGGGACATGCCTCAGTGGTAGAGTGCTTGCCCAACAACACAAAGGCCCTACGTTCCATTCCCAGAGCCTATCAAGTACAAATATGATACTTTTTAAAAACTGCCTAGATACCTCCGTGGTATAAAAGATCCTAGGTATCTAGTGAGGGAAAGAGGTAAACGCACTAGAAAAAAATTAAGAATCAAATATGAGCTCCTGGTTAGGAATGCTGGGTTTTAGAAACTAATGCAAGAGTGGGATGGAGCTCAGGGAGCACAGTGCTTCTTTAGTGTGCATGAGCCCTTGTGGTGATATTGTGTTCCCCAAAATATTGTGCACCCTAATAAACTTATCTGGGGTCAGAGAACAGAACAGCCACTAAATATAGAGGCCAGAAAATGGTGGCACACACGCCTTTAATCCTATCACTTGGGAGGCAGAGATCCATCCGGATCTCTGTGAGTTCAAAGCCACACTGGTAACAGTCAGGCATGGTGACTCATGCCTTTAATCCCAGGAAGTGATGGCAGAAAGCAGGAAGGTATATAAGGCGTGAAAACCAGGAACTTGAACCTGGTTAAGCTTTTAGGCTTTTGAGCAGCAGTTCAGCTGAGATCCATATGGATGAGAACTCAGAGGCTTCCAGTCTGAGGAAACAGGATCAGCTGAGGAATTGGCGAGGTGAGGAAGCTGTGGCTTGTTCTGCTTCTCTGATCTTCCAGCATTGACCCCAGTACCTGGCTCCAGGTTTACTTTTATTAATAAGACTCTCTAAGACTCATGCTACAAGCCCTTGCACTGATCACTACCACCTGTAATTCTTCCTGCTGGTAGCACACACCTATAATCCTGAGCACTTGAGGAGCAAAGGCAGAAGGATAGCAGTTCAGGGTCATCCTTGGCTACATAGAGAGTTCAAAGGCAGCTTGGGCTACATGAGTTTTGTCTCAAAAATAAATATTAATTCATAAAGGACCTAATGAAAAAGTGCTAGGCATAGTGGCACATGCCTTTAATTCCAGCACTAGAAAGGCAGAGGCAGACAGATGTCTATGAGTTCAAGGCCAGCCAGGACTACACAATAAGACCCTGTCTCAAACACCCATCCCACTGCCAAAAAAAAAAAAAAAAAAAAAAAGAAAAACGGAAAAAAAAGAAAAGAAAAAAGAAACAGTATAATCAAAATCATGGGGAACCAAGGCTACACAGTCAGATTGTATCTCAAATAAATAAAGAAATAGAAGGACAAAAGCTGAGAAAAGCCTTTTCAGCTTAGCTCAAGACGGGGTTTCTCTGCTTAGTCCTGGCTATCCTTTGCCCTTTAAAACCAGGCATCAAACTCACAGAGATCTGCCTGCCTCTGCCTCTTGTGTGATTAAAGGTGTTCACTTCACACCCAGCTCACAGAACTTCTTCTGGGTCAGCTTAGAATTCTATATTGATTCTATATTGAGCCAAGCTGTTAAGCAAAACTAATAGTCAAAATATATTTAAAAACCACAGAGAAATCATTTTTGTGAGATACTGTCCTAGTTAGCTTTTTTGTTGCTGTGGTAACACCATGACCAAAAGGAACATGGGGAGGAAAGGGTTATTTGGCCTACATGTCCCAGTCAGTCTACTGGCAAGGGGAGCCAGCACAGGAGCTCACAATGGGAACCTGAAGGCATGAACTGAAGCAGAGACCATGGAGGAGAGCTGATTAATGACTTATTCTCTATGGCTTGCTCCATTTGCTTTCTCATGCAATTCAGGACCACCTGCCTGGGGTGGTGCTGCCCACCGTGGCCTAGGATCTCCCACATCAATCATCTGTCAAGAAAATGTTGCATAGACTTGCCAACAAGCCAATCTGACAGAGGCATTTTCTCATTCCTCTCATCTACAAGCTCAGTGACAAAAAAAACTAAGCAGTACAGAGATGTGAATAGTCAGAAAGTTGATCACGCAGAAAGCTTCCTTGGAAGCTACTAGAGAAAGTAGTCTCCTCAAAATGAAGCATTACATTAACAGGAGGAAGCTACAGATTTTAGGGAGAGAACAATGGGAACACAGACAAAGGAAATTCTAGAAAGTGATGTCCCTGGAGAAAAGCAGGCTCAGGTCTAAGACAGAAAGCTAATTTTGAGAGGGCCCGCTCTCATTCCTTTCTATAACTTTCTAAATGATGAGCTTTCATTAGGGCCTTTGGGTCTTTACAAGCACTCTTCTAGAATTTTGCAAATCAGACAAGGAAATAGTGGGAATCCGTACCTTCTTCATTTTTAGAAACTTCTAAGCTTCTTACAAAAATTTTACATTCTTTCCCCCAGAAACTTTCTGCCTCTCAAATCCATACTATGGAAGATTTGCCTCAAGAGATACGCTGTCCAAATATATGAGAGACGAGCTGGGCGTGGTGGCTCAGGCCTGTAATGCCAAGTACTTGAGAGACTGTGGTAGGAGACTGACACATGTT
Source organism: Peromyscus nudipes (assembly GCA_902168325.1). Taxonomy (NCBI): domain Eukaryota; kingdom Metazoa; phylum Chordata; class Mammalia; order Rodentia; family Cricetidae; genus Peromyscus; species Peromyscus nudipes. The sequence goes on along the minus strand of CABHPH010134473.1, from coordinate 38,346 downwards.
TGAGGCTATCCTGAGGTAAAATAGAATGAAAACAAAATGTGAGAAATGTCACCATATTCTTTTAGAAGACTGTCCTCAAGATGACCTACTTTCATTTGGTCACCTTCTGGGGACCAAAGAGAACAGAATTCTCCCTCCTAAAAAAATTTAGCATAAGCAGTAGAAAAAAAGTCTTTTCTTCACTAAGAATATATATTCTAGCATCTAAATGTACAATTAGTCCTATACAAATTCAGGTAACACAGAGCACTTTCTCATGCCACAATTATGACAAAGTTCAGAGACAGATATTTGGATTCCATGGGGCCCTCAGAAAGGTAAAGGCATCCGTGTGTATCTGTACATGGGTGTGTATGTGATGTGCATGGTGGGGATGTGTGTATGCTATAGCATGCTTGTGGGGGTCAGAGGACAACTTTCAAGAATATTTTCTTCCCTTCCACTATGTGGGTCCAGGGATCAACTCACATCAAGAGCAATAAGTGTCTTTACCTACTTGAGCTGTCTCAGCAGCCTGGAAAAGAAGGAGTCTATCATGGAGACAGAACTAAGCAAGTATGGAGGACGCTGTTTTAAATAGGAATATCCCAATATAGGAATAGTCTAGTCATGCCTCCATGCTTTCCTTACATTAATCTATGGTAAAGATACTCTTACCACAAATGTCTGTCCTTCAAACAATTGTGGCTCATTTTGTGTCCTCAGCCAAAAGAAGCCACTGGACACCCCATCCTATCCCAGTTAGCTTCACTTGAGACACATTCTTGCTCTTACCTTCTGATTATCATGCAAAAAAGTTTCCAAACCAAACCTTGAGTTGCGATACACTCAGAACAAATCTGATAGAATCATACACTGTATCGCAGTTTTATTTTACAAGGTCAAATCGGGAAGAAACCAACTAGTTCTGAAAGTATTTATGTACTGAATACATAAAGGAGTTTTAGAGTCTAAAAGAAAAATCCCAGGCCAGGCAAGCTATGAACCTCAGCAACTGTCTGGAAGATAGAAAAGAGAAAGAGAAAAGGCCATGTCTGCATGGTCATCAGGTACCTTCCAGATAAGCAAGCCCTTGGCAGGGAAGAGAGGGGAGTTTTAGAGAAAAAGAAAAAGCTCCATGTACCAGAGAAAGCATGCTTAGGCCAGCATCTGAAAGAAGGAGAAAGGAGAGAAGAAAAAGGGAATGCTGCACCTTTCTGAGAAGGAGCTGTAATCGTAGTGTTAGTTAAGACTCAGAAAGGTAGGGTGACCGACAGAAGCTCATTTGGCAGATTTTATTTAATTTAAAAGATTATAGCTACGAGTGGTGGATGCCTTTAATCTCAGCACTCCTGAGGCAGGTGATTTTCTGTGAGTTTGAGGTCAACCTGGTGTAAGAGTTCCAGGCTAGTCAAGGCTACACACACTCTGTTTCAAAAGACAATATACATATTATAAAAATCATATAAAAATCATAATTTACAATGTGACCATTTTATATATGTATACCTAGTGGAATGGCTAATTCAAGATACTATCAATGAACATAGACACATACATAAATATATATGATTGTGCATATTTTAACAATGCTAGGGATCAAATCCAGGGCCTCATGCTTGCAAGCCACTATATCCCACTCTGCTCTTTCTTTCTTCCTTTCTTCTCTTTACTTTCTTTTCTTAAAATTTTTAGACAGGGTCTCTCTATTTAGTCCTGGATGGCCTGGAATTTGCCTCTTTTCTCCAGAGTGCTTGGCTTAAAGGTATGCCTTTGTTGTTTTTGTTTTTGGGGGGATTTTTTTTGTTGGTTTTTGTTTTGTTTTGTTTTGTTTGAGACAGGGTTTCTCTGTGTTGTTTTGGTGCCTGTCCTGGATCTCACTCTGTAGACCAGGCTGGCCTTGAACTCACAGAGATCTGCCTGGCTCTGCCTCCTGAGTGCTGGGATTAAAGGCGTGTGCCACCACTCACATTATTTTTGTTTTTGACAGAGGCTGTTGTTTTTGTTTTTGACAGAGTCTCTTGTATACCAGGCTTGTGTAGAACTCCCTAGGTAGCTAGAGATGACCTTGATCTTCTTTCTGAGTCCACCTCCTAAGTGCTACAATTACTAGTGTGAACCACCATGTTTGGGTTGTACTGTGCTAAGGACTGACCCCGGGGCTTCATGTCTGCTAGGCAAGCACTCTACTACCTGAACTTACAATTACATCCCCAGCCTACAATTACTATTTTTTTTTTTTTTTACCTTTTTCTTCCCTCAGGTTTTGTATTATGGGAACATGTAAAATCTACTTTCAGCAATTTCACCTGGGCAATGTAGTATTATCACCTGTGATCATCACCATGCATACTAGATCTCTTGAACTTGTTCCTAATGACTAACTGGAAGTTTCTGTCATTTGACCAACATTTTCTCACCTTTTTCCCACTCTCAGCCCATGGTAACCATGATTCTCCTCCTCTCTCTAAAAATTATGTTTGCTTATTTTGTTTGTTTTATTTATTTTTGAGACAAGATCTCACTATGTAGACCAGCCTGGCACCAAACTTACAGATGTTGCCTGCTTCTGCTTTCAGAGTGCTGGGTGTGAAGTTGTTCACCTCATCCTCAGCTCACAGAACTTCCTTCACTACCAAATCTAAACTAGCACCCACTCTCACTCTTTGAAGATTGTATTGACTGCAGGGACAGTAGAGTGTTCCAAAATCATATAAAAAGATAGATAATGATGAACAAAGAACAACAGTTGCAAAATACATGACAAAACACACAATGGTCAAAAGAAATAAAATCATTTGTTTATTATTATTATTATTATTATTATTTTGGTTTTTTGAGACAGGGTTTCTCTGTATAGCTTTGGAGCCTGTCCTGGAACTCACAGAGATCCACCTGGCTCTGCCTCCCGAGTGCTGGGGTTAAAGGCATGTGCCACCACCGCCCGGCTGTTTATTATTTTTTTTTTCTTTTTTCCTGGAGCTGAGGACTGAACCCAGGGCCTTGCGCTTGCTAGGCAAGTGCTCTACCAATGAGCTAAATCCCCAACCCCTGTTTATTATTTTTTTATGAATGGGAGGCCTTGCCCTTTCTGAGGAGTGGATGGCGGGGGTAGAAAGGAGGTAGAGGAAGGGAACAGGAGAAGAGGAGGGAGGGGAAACTGTGGTTGGTATGTAAAATCAATAAAAAATAATAATAATAAAAATTAAATTATTTCTATACTTAAGCAAATACTGCTACTATAGTTTGAATATGAAATGCCTCTCATAGGAACCTTTGTTGTTAAAAGAGAGGTCCACAATGGTGGTACTATTTGGAGAGGTTCTAGACTCTTCTGGGATTAGAAGTTGGGGCTTAGCTAGAGTAAATAGGTCACTGGGGATGGTTTCTTGGGGACAGGTATCTTTTCTTTAACAAAGTTATTTATTTTATTTTCAATGTGTGTTTTATCTGCATATATGTATGTGTGCTATGTGCATGCCTGGTGCCTGTGGAAGTCAGAAGAGAGTGTTGGATCCCTAGGAGCTGAGCCATCTATCTAATCCCAGGGGATAGGTATATTGACCCTGCTCACTGCCTGTGTTTCTGTCTTTTAAGTTGGTCTCAAAAGTATTTTGATCAGAGTAATATAAAAGTTACTAATATAACTAACAAGAATCATGTAGTGCTTTTTCAGTAATTAGCTAGTAGAAAAGTCCAGTGTAGATGTAACCAACCATCTTATTAAATAAGAAACATAGAGCCAATGTAAAAATAAAAGCCCAAGAGGTCAGAGCTAAGAGCCTTACCCGCCTGCTGCAGCTAGCCTCTTCAACCAAGAGACCTTTCCGAAAGAGAGCTACTTCCTGTGTGTTTGTCTTTATAAAGACTTCCTATTCTGCCTTCTCATTGGTTGTAAACCCAACCACATGACCGTCTCGTCACTGCCTGTCTGTAGGTCATTCCAGGTCTTCTATGGTTGGTATTGAGATTAAAGGCGTGTGTCTCCAATGCTGGCTGTATCCTTGAATACACAGAGATCTACCTAGTTCTGCCTACCAAGTACTGGGATTAAAGGCGTGCGCCATGAACGCCCTGGCTTTTGCTATGGCTTGCTAATAGCTCTGACCCCTAGGCAACTTTATTTATTAACATACAAATAAAATCACATTTCAGTACAAATAAAATACCACTATAGTCCAGCTTTGTTGGCTATTTATCTTCTATCATCTAGTCTTTTATTCCCCACAGTCCTTTAACAATCAAAGATGGGGCCAGTGGGTGGATGGCTTAGCAGTTAAAGGCTCTCACTGTGCAGGACTGGCAACCTGAGTTCAATCCCTGGAAGTGTAGCATGAGTCTTAAAAATTCTTATTAATAAATCAAACTTGAGGCCAGTTATTGGGGTAAACACTGGAAGGTCAGAGAAATAGAAAAAGCCACAGCTATCTCACCTTGCCGGATCCTCAGCTGATCTTGCTTCCTCAGACTGGAAGCCTCTATGTCCACATATCCAAATGACTCTCAGCTGAACTGCTGCTAGAAGCCTGAATGCTTAATCATCCCAATGCTTCTCCAGGCCAAATGCCTACCCAGGCCAAATGCCTCGAGTTTCTTCACGCCTTATATACCTTTCTGCTCTCTACCACCACTCCCTGGGATTAAAGGCTCGCTTTCTGGGATTAAAGGCGTGTGTCACCGTGTCTGGCCATTTCCAATGTGGCCTTGAACTCACAGAGATCCAGAGGGATTTCTGTCTCTAGAATGCTAGGATTAAAGGCGTGTGCTACCACTGCCTAACTTCTGTTTAATATTGTGGCTATTCTGTCTCTGACCCCAGATAAGTTTATTAAGGTACACAATATTTTGGGGAACACAATACCACCACATGGAAGGAAAGACCAACTCCACAAAGTGTTCCTCTAACCTGCATATATGTACTGTGCCACATGCATGCTCCCTTCCACCGTATACACATGATAATAATAAGAACGAATTTTATTAAAGCAAAGATGCTAATTGCACTTGGCCTTGGCCTAATAGTCTTGCTGACCTCATCTTTTGGGAACAATTAATGCTGTCATTTGTGTGGTACAGGTTAATACAGTTTTCTGAGGGGCTAGTTGTCCATTGGTATCAATTTTTTTTTAAAAAATGTTAGTTGTTTTATGTGCGTGAATGCTTTGCTTGCATGTATATATGTGTACCACATGTGTGCTTGGTGCCCATAGAGGCTAGAAGTGCACATTGAATCCCCTGAAGACAGAGTTACAGAAAGAGGATTAAGATCCACCATTTAGATGCTGGGAACTAAGCTAGGGTTCTCTGCAAAAGCAGCAAATGCTTTTAACCATTGAACCATCTCCCTAGCCCTATATATCAGATTAAAAAGAAGAACACTTTATTTATTTAGTGTGTGTGTGTGTGTGTGTGTGTGTGTGTGTGTGTGTGTGCCACAACACACTGTGGAAGTCAGAAGACCACCTGTGGACTTCACTCTTTCCTTCCACCACATGGGTCCTGGGATCAAACTCATCATCAGGCTTGGCAGCAACCTCTTTTACTTACTGACCCATCTCAATGGCCCTTGGAGTTTTGTTTGTTTGTTTGTTTGTTTGTTTGTTTGAGACATGCCTGTGGCTTGTTCTGCTTCTCTGATCTTCCAGCATTCATCCCAATACCTGGCCTCAGGTTTGATTTTATTAATAAGACCATTTGAGATTCGTGTTACATCTGGCAGCCAACATTCGTGGTACGAATTCAAGAAAAAACTACTTACCTGTGGCCTTGTGGGCCCCAGCTCAGACTCGAGCTACACGTTGCCAGTTGTGATGGCACACTGGTTGGATTTACTGAAGGAGGCAGAGCAGGAAGATCCCGAGTTTGAGGCTGGCCTAGGAGGCTTGCTAAGGAGAAGCTTCAGCAGGGGCCGAGCCACAAACAGTGGCAGTGGGACCATGGAGGCAGAGGCTGCTGCTCCGGGTTGCTGGCTCCTTCTCATCCTGTTGGTGACTGCGGTGATGCTGCTACCTGGGATGAAGGGTTTACTGCTGCTTGTTCAGAGAAGAATTGCCAGGACCATTGTGTTACAAGAAAGCATCAGCAAAGGTCAGTTTGGAAAAGTTTGTCAAGAAAAACAGTGGGGAGAAATTGCTGTGAAGATTTTCTCTTTTAGGGAAGAACGTTCATGGTTCCGAGAGACAGACATTTATCAGACTGTGATTGCTCCAAACCACAGAGGAGGCACAATAATAATAATAATAATAATAATAATTCTGCAGGGAACCATGACCA
>CABHPH010134473.1:0-31994 GCA_902168325.1 Peromyscus nudipes | reverse complement strand
AACCACAGAGGAGGCACAATAATAATAATAATAATAATAATAATAATAATAATAATAATAATAATAATTCTGCAGGGAACCATGACCACGCCTAACAGCAACTTTGAAATCTTCAAAAGGATGATGGGACCCCACAACGATGATCACACAGACTATGATAAAGCCATTAAGGGGATTAACACCACCGAAAGATCTGTTTTGGACTACAAACTGCTCAGGACAATTTCAAGATGGCTAGCTGAGATGATCCAGTCTAACAGATTACTCCAGCAAGGACTTGAGACAAGCCTTGTACATTCCCATTGTGCAGAGACTGGAGAAATGATAAAGAACTTGACAATTAACCCTAAAATTTTCTTTTCAGGATCCCCTAAAGATGTCTTATCCCCCAGAAATCAGGAAGTAATTTTAAGAACATGACGTCCATGTTCTCAAGAGGTGGGGTGGGTGATTTTTGGTCGTTTAATGAGTTATGGATATTGTCATTGTTTATGATGGTTGGTTACAAGTTGTTAATTGCTGATGGTCAAAATAAAACTAAACAAAGGAGATTAGATACAGGGTTCTTGTTTTAAAAAAAGAAAAAGAAAAAGAAAAAAAGAAGATATAGAAAAGGGTAGATCATTGAATCTACTCTGAAAAAAGGGAAGATATAGAAATGATAAGATAAAAGGTAGATTTTTTGATATACTCAGAAAAGAAAAAAAAGAGAATATGGATATAAAAGGGAGATTATTGAATCTATTTTTAAAAAGGAACTATTTGTTTTAAATAGGATAAGTAATGAAAATTTTTATTTGAATCTGTCAAATGATAATGGACTAGACATTGTTAATGTAATTCTTGACTGTAACCTTCTTTTATTATTTTAGACAAAAAAAGGGGAAATGTGGTGACATATTGTATTCCCCAATATATTGTGCATCCTAATAAACTTATCTGGGGTCAGAGAACAGAACAGCCACTAGATAGACATAGAGATCAGAAAATGATGACACACACACCTTTAATCCTAGCATTCTGGAGGCAGAGATCCATCTGGATATCTGTGAGTTCAAAGCCACGTTGGAAACAGCCAGGCATAGTGACACACTCCTTTAATTCCAGGAAGTGATGGCAGGAAGCAGGAAGGTATATAAGGCGTGAAAACCAGGAACTAGAGTCTGTTAAGCTTTTAGGCTTTTGAGCAGTAGTTTAGCTGAGATCCATTCGGATGAGGACTCAGAGGCTTCCAGTTTGAGAAAACGGGATCAGCTGAGGAATTGGCGAGGTGAGGTGGCTGTGGCTTGTTCTGCTTCTCTGATCTTCCAGCATTCACCCCAATAACTGGCACTGGGTTTGTTTTTATTAATAAGACCATGTGAGATTCGTGTTACAAGACATGGTCTCATGTACCCTAGGCTGGCCTTGAACTCACTCAGTAGCTGAAAATAACTGAATTTCTGATCCTATAGCCTCCACCTCCTGGGTTATGGTGTTATAGGTATGTATCACCAAGCATAGTGTGTACAATGTTGGAGATTGAAACCAGGGCTTTGTACATGATAGGCAGTCCTTCTACTAACTAAGCTATTATACATTCCCAGCTTCCATATATGAGAATTTTGATCACATGTATACTTTATCCCAGAAATTCTTTATTTTTTATTTTAAATGAAGAAAACTGTGGCAAGAATGCAAATATTTGTGATGTTTTTCATAATAGCAGGCAGCAGGAAAATAAGAAACCTATGCAAAGCTTGACCCAGTAGTAATCCCAGCACTTGGGAGGCAGAGGCAGGTGGATCTCTGTGATTTCAAGGCCAGCATGGTCTACATATCAAGTTGTAGGTCACCAGGACTACTCAGTGACACCCCCCACCCCCCACAAAAACCCAAACAAACAAAAAACTAAAAAGAAACCTAAACAGGAGCTGGAGCAATGACTCAGGGTTTAACAACACCTGCAGCTCCCGTGGGTTCAGATCCTAGCACCCGCATCAAGAGGCTCGCAATCCTCCAGCTTCAGCTTCAAGGAATATTACACCTGTTCTTGATCTCCATGCACATCTTTACACGTGGCTGACACTCATACATACAGACGCATTACAAAAAAGCCAGGTGTGGTTGTGCAGGCCTTTAATCCCAGCATGTGGAAGACAGAGGCAGGCAGACCTCTGTGAGTTTGAGGCCAGCCTGATCTACAGAGTGTGATCCAGGACAGCCAGGACCACACAGAGGAACCCTGTCTCGAAAAACCAAAAAAAAAAAAAAAAAAAAAAGAAAGGAAAAAAAAAAGAAAAGAGAGAAACATAAATAGTTATCAGCTAGGGAGTGTTTAAATTAACTATATGCATGAAAACAGTGTAATATCACTCATTTGTTTAATAGTGTTACACATTTGAAGTAATTAACGTGGAACAGCCTTATGATTTTTTTTGGTTAAAACAGAAAATAGTACATAAAACATTGCTCAGCTTATATAAAGTTACACACACACACACACACACACACACACACACACACACACAAAAAAAAAAAAAAACAGGATGACATTCCAAACACTATAATTATCCCAGAGGGGATTGTGACTTATATAAGGTGTTGCTTGATTCTCAGTAGATATCATCACTATAATCAGAAAATATATAAACACCTATTGGATTGTTTTAAACATTTTTTTTAATTTTATGTATGAGTGCTTTATCTGCACGTATGCCTTTATGGCTGAAGAGGGCATCAGATCCCACTATAGATGGTTGTGAGCCACCATGTAGTTGCTGGGAATTGAACTCAAGAACTCTGGAAGAGCAGCCAGTTCTCTTAACCACTGAGCCATCTCTCCAGACCTTATTGGATTTAACAAGACTTCAGGTCAACTAAAATGGATTTTTACCTGAAATGCAACAATTTTCTAAGATAATTTTCTGAAATTATCCTATGTTAGATATTTTCCATGGTCTGAACAACCCATGCTTTGAGTTTTGTTTCTAACTTTATTTAGTTAAACATTAAGCCATTATCTAATGAAAATTCTTTTGTGGAACCTAGGATCATAATTTTCATTTCTCCCACCTCTTTTTATTTATGTTTTAGACATGCTATCACCATGTATACCTTAATGGTCTGGAACTTGCTATGTAGAGCAAGTTGGCCTCAAACTCACAAAGGTCCACCTGACCCTGCCTCCTGGCTGAGTTCTAGGATGAAAGGCACCATGCCACCTCTTTTCAACTCAGCATTTGTGGGGCAGAACACTAGCATGATGTTTTCAACCTTGGTCTCACAGAAGCTGGAAATAAGAGAAAATGACCCCACAGATCAAGGCAGAGGAGCCACTCAAGAGTAGAAGGAGTAAAGGAAGAATAGATGGTGTCAAAGACCTGGTAATAGTAGTCACCAGAAAAGTACCATGGAAGTTAGAGGAACTGTCTGACTCATCATTTGGCTCCCTGTACAGCCAGACTGTACAGTCCTTAGTCACTCCGTCATACAATTGTGAATGAACATACGTATCCCAGCCCTGGTGTCCTCCAAGCATGTTGTTTGCACTATGTTCTACACAGCAATCATGAACAACTCAGTATTGAATTAGGAAGGGTGAGCTACCAGAGTTACAACAGGATTGAGGCTTTACCTTAGGTATTGAAAGGGTGTCATGAAGTGCGAACCTAATTAGTCTTATTAAATAAAAACTGGGAGTCAGATATCAGGGTAAAAACTGAAAGATCAGAAAAGCAGAGCAGCAGCCACTAGAGACTTCTTACCTCTTATCTCAGACAAAATGGGGGGCTGAGATACTGTCTCCACCCACCTTATATTCCGTCTCCACGTCCCGATTGTGCTGGGATTAAAGGCTTGCACCACTGCCTGGCTCTGTTTCTCTTTTAGACTGGAGCACTCTCATCTAGCCCAGGGTGGCCTTGAACTCCTGATCTTCCTGTTTCTTCCTTCCCAAGTGCTGGGATTAAAGGTGGGTACCATCACTGCCTGGTTTCTATGGTTAACTAGTGGCTAGCTCCACCCTCTGATCTCCAGGTAAGCTTTTTTGTCAGAATACCAACAAAATATCACACAACAGTGTCACAGTCACTGTTCTATTGCTGTGAAGAGACACCATGACCAATGTATCTCTTACAAAAGAAAGCATTTAGAGCTGGAGAGATGGCTCAGAGATTAAGAGCACTGGTTGTTCTTTCAGAGGTCCTGAGTTCAATTCCCAGCAACCACAGGGTGACTCACAACCATCTATAATTTGATCTGGTGCCCTTTTCTGGCCTGCAGGCAGAACACTGTATACATAATAAATAAATTTAAAAAAAGCATTTAATTGAGGGCTTGCTTACAGTTTTAGAGGGCTAATTCATTATCATCATGACAGGGACCATGGTGGCAACCAGGAAGGCAGGCAGGCATGGTGCTAGAGAAGTAACTGAGAGCTTTACACTTGATCCACAGACAGCAGCCAGGGATCAGAAAGAGACTGGGCCTAGCATGGATTTTTGAAACTTCAAAGTCCACCTCCAGTGACACACCTCCTCAAACAAGGCCACACCTTCTAATCCATCCCAAATAATTCACCAACTGGGAACCAAGCATTCAAATATATGAGTCTATGAGGGCCATTCTCATTCAAACCACCACCAGGTTGTTTAAACTCAGTACACTTCTATTTTTCTCTTTTTAGAATATAAGCATATGTATGTATGTATGTATGTATGTATGTATGTATGTATGTATGTATATATATATAAATAAATAATATCTTTGCTTTTGTAATTACACAAGTAATACATTTTCATTCTGAGAGCCAAGTGTGGTGGTGCACACTTTTAATCCCAGCACCAGGGAGGCAGAAGCAGGCAGATCTCTATGAGTTGGAGGCCAGCCTGGTCTACAGAGCAAGCTTCAGAACAGCAAGGACTACATAGAGAGAAGACCCTGTTTCAAAAAAATAAAAAATAAAAAAGAGTTTTTCATTCTTGAAGACTTGCAAAATGTGGAAAAGCATAAAGGAATAAAAAAGCAAAACCCAGTTTTAATCCCAGTACTTAATGGAAACCACAGGTAACATTAAAGAGGAATTTCCAGTCATTTTGAGATTAGACTGTTTATAATTTTGAGTATTTTTTACAGAGAGCTAAATTTAAATTTTTATTTTATGTGTATTTTGCCTGCATTCACATATGAGTAACACTTGCATGCCTGGTAACCGTGGAGGTCAGAAGAAGGTGTGGGATCCCCTGAAACTAGAGGGCTACCAAGTGGCTGTTGGGAACCGAACCCAGGTCTTCTGCGAGAGCAACAACTGTTCTTAATTATGGACCCATCTCTTCAGTCCAACAATAGCTCTTCACATCTCAAGCAGCAAGCGGGACACAGAAATTACACTTGGAATAGCTTCAGGCTTTTTAGCCTCAAAGCCCACCCCTGGTAGCAAAACTTCTTTCAGCAAGACCACACCTCCTATGCCTACCCAAACATTGTTGCCAACTGGAGACCAAGTCTTGCTAAAATTCATTCCCAGGGGAGACAAACAATGTCTACCCCTTCTCCTAAGGTCCAAATGATAACCCTAGGCAGGATTCCACCACATTCATTCTGGGGAACCACTGGATTGATTTATTGGGCTTCCTTACAGAGCATAAGTGAAGTGTTACTTACCAGGGTGTGGATGTTCCTTTCCCAATGGGCAGCACCTGGAAAGGGTTTACCCAACAGGGATGAGGGCGTCCCCATATTCGCTTAGACAGAGCCCCCTCCTCTAGTCTTTCTTGGCCTCTAGTCTCTCCCCAGGCCACGTGCAATTAAGGATGAATTGCATACAATAGGTGGTATAGAGCCAGTGGCTACTCAGGGGAGGGTTTAATGTCCCTCTGCAGGAAGTGGGGGAATGTAAACCACCCACAAGCCCAGCTGGGATGATCTTTACAAGGAGGCACTGTGGTGATATTTTGTGTATGCTCTAACAAATAAAGCTGGCCTGAAGATCAGAGGGCAAAGCCAGCCACTAGTTAGCCATAGAGGCCAGGCAGTGGTGCCACACACCTTTAATACCAGCACTTGTGATCTCATGCCTTTGTTCCTAGTACTTGGGAGGCACACACACCTTTAATCCCAGCACTAGCGAGGTGGAGACAGAAAGTGATATGGTTGGGCAGAGAAAGGAATTTAAGGCAGGAGGAGAAAGGAGCTCAGTGCTTTTGGCTGAGGATTTGATAGAGTTAAGAAATAATGGCTGGCTGCTCTGCTTCTCTGATTTTTCAGCATTTACCCTGATATCTGGATCCAGGTTTTTATTAAGACCAATTAGGTTTTGTGCTAAAAGGCACAGCTGAACACCCCGGAATAGCAGTTGCTTGGCTTGGTGGACAATCACCTAACGACCCCAAGGGATTCAAACATATGAGCCTATGGGGGGCATTTTCATTCAAATTACCACAGTGTCCTACAGACATGCCCAAAGTCCAATCTTTTGGCAGTAAGTCCTCAATTGAGGTTCCTTTTTCTCAGGTGACTCTAGTTTATGTCAAGTTGAAAAAAAACTAACCAGCACACTACTTATATTTGGACATCAGGCATTTAAATCCCATTTTTCCCTTTTATATTAAGAATATTTTTAGGTGCTGGAGAGATGGCTCAGAGGTTAAGAACACTTGTTCCTCTTACAGAGGACCAGAGTTCAGTTCCCAACACCTACATGGTAGTTCACAACCATCGGTAACTCTAGTTCTAAGGGGTCTGATGCTTTCTTCTAACCTCTGTGGGCACCAGGCACACACTTGGTATACACACACACACACACACACACACACACACACACACACACGCAGGCAAATACTCACACACATAAAAGAAATAAACCCAAAAAAGTATTTAAAAGCACACAAATAAGATAGTATCTTTTTTCCCTCCCTGAGACAGGGTTTCTCTGTGTAGCCCTGGTTATCCTGGAACTCACTCTGTAGACCAGGCTGGCCTCAAATTCAGAGATCCACCTGCCTCTGCCCCCCGAGTGCTGAGATTAAAGGTGTGTACCACCACTGCTCAGCTTCTTTTTTAAAAGAATATTATTTACTCTTTGATAGCTTTATAAATGTATAGCATGTATCTCTATCATATCCAACTCAAACCCCCCTCCCTATTCCCAACTTTCTACTCAATACTTCTTGTTGATATTCTCTGTCTCTCCTTCCCCCACCGTGTGTGCGTGTGCGTGTGCGTGTGCGTGTGCGTGTGTGTGTGTGTGTGTGTGTGTGTTTGACACCTTAGTCACTGTAGCCCAGACAAGCCTTGAACATGCCTCAGTCTCCCAAGTGCATGAGCCATTATGCCTTGGTGGACATGTGATTTCAATAAAAGCTTTAGAAGATTTTTATAATCAAAAGGAAAGGCTTGAGAGACAATAACACGGCATCATGCATTCTTTTATGATGTATGGGTGGCTGACAGGAAAGTTAAAACTGCTATCCAAATTTTATATTATATATATAGATATATATGACCAACTTCAAAGAACAGAAAGAATACATGATAAAAAAATCTGTCATGTCTTTCTTAGATCTAAATACATCCAATACAATAGATAATTTAAATGTCAGGCAAAGCTCTTGAAAAGCTTCTAGAAATATTGGCGGGTTGTATAAATAAATTTGTATGACTAATATTTTTTGTCATTTAAAAATATTTTTACTTTATTTTTTAAAAAATCTCTCTGAAATCCTTATATTAGCTTACCTGTTAAATAATAGTACTATTCAACTAAAATGCAAGACAAATTCATATTTACACTCAGTAGTACATGTTCATCTTAAAAGTTATAATTTGTTTTAAATAGCAGAACCAGCTGTATTGTAATGGCTCACATGAGCTTTATTATTGGAGAAATCTAGGTGGAATTTCTCCAGCAAATATACATCTTTCTGCTAAACTGTAGTGAAAGCATATTTGACGCCAATACTTTTGTCTTACAAGGAAATTATACACTAAATTGATTTCTTTGTGTGTGAATCCACTATTGTATTCAATATTATGTTCTCTATTTTTGTAGTACAAGTCACTGGTATTTGCCACTTATTATTTATCATGTCACATATAGAAGTTATTTTATAATTTCATTAACTTAATAATGGAATGATTATATATTTTTATCCTATACACAATTTAAGAAAGATGTATTCACTTTTATTTTATGTGGATGCATGTTTTGCCTGCATGTGTATCTGTGCACAATGTGCGTGCAGTGACTGAAGAGGCCAGAACAGCATTGGATCCCCTGCAACTGGAGTTACAAATGGGGTCATTAGCCACCATGTAGGTATTGGTTGCTGAACCTGGGTCTTCTGCAAGAGCAGTCAGTGCTTTCAACCACTGAGCCATTTATTCAGCTCCCATTCACAATTTTACTATTTTTTATTTTTAAATTTTATTTGTTTGTTTGTTTGTTTGTTTTGAGACAGCGTCTCTCTCTATAGTCCTAGTCATTCTGGAACTTACTATGTAGAGCAAGCTGGCCTCGAACTCACAAGGATCCACCTGTCTCTGCCTCTCAAGTACTAGGATTAAAGGCGTATGCCATCACACCTGGCTCATTCACAACTTTTTTTTTTATTAAAAATTGTGGGAGCCCACAAAGGTTTCCTAGTGTGATCTGAGCTTGCTTTACACAGCAGGGCTGCATAAGGGAATGGCTTGACCACGTGTGTGGTCACCAGGTGTTTGGAAGGGTCTGCACTTGGCTGTGCTGGGGGGAGGTCTTTTGCTCCACTCCTTGGGCATTTTTATAAATATCTCTTTAGAAGAGACAGAAAGGGCTGGTGGGTTTTGATCCAGGCCCTCCTGAGGCTATCCTGTGTTTCTATCTGTCTCTCTCCCCTCTATATTTGTATCTAAATATTTCTCAATTCTCCCTACTCAAGAGTACCCTGGGGAAAAGTGGGAGTGGGTCTCCTACAAAAAACATTTTATCTCATTTATCTATCTATCTGTCTGTCTGCCTATCTATCTATCTATCTATCTATCTATCTATCTATCTATCTATCTAGTGTGCTGGTTTGTAGAGCTCAGAGGAAAACTTGTGAGAATTGGTTCTTTCCTTTCACTTTTATGGATCAAATTCAGGTTGTCAGCCTTGGCTGCAAGTGAGTGAACCCCTGAACCATCTTGCCTCCCCCCTCAATTTTAAAGAAGATTTATTTATTTTAATTTTACACATATGAGTGTTTTGGAGATGAACAAACCTCTACTTACTCCAGATAGGGAACTCATGACAGATCAAAGTATGGGTACTGCTAAAGTTATCTAACTTGGTCAACCAATGGGTTTTATTGGTGTTACTTATAAGTAATATGGGTGAGGGGTTACTTACAGGAATATGGGTGAGGAGTTATTTACAGAAGCAGAAACATTTCAAAGACAGCTGCATCACCAAAGTCCACCCCAGCACAGGTGACAGCTTACAAAGCTGGAACCTGGAGCACACTGCACAGCCTGCAGGCAGCTCAACAGGTTGGAGAGTGTCCTTTCCAGGTGCCTCAGTTGGTCTAAACCTCTTGCAGGCAGTTGGTCTGGTCAGAGAGGCTTCTTTGCAGCTTTACTTATCTGAGATTCTCATTCTGAGGGACTCTGATTTTATTGTTTACTCAGTCAGGGAGGGTCCTAGTGAATCTGGCCAGTTTCAGGGACTTCCTGAAGCTATCTTGAGTTATTTACCTGCCTTCTTAAAGAGCTTCCCTACAGGAAGAAATGTTTTAATCTCGTGGAAGCTGTTACACAACATTTGCCTGCCTGTATGTGTGCACAAACACGTGTGTGCAGTGCCCATGGAGGCCCAAAGATGGTGTCAGAGCCTCTGGATCTAGAGTTACATACAAACTTTCCATTTGGGTGCTAAGAATTGAACTTGTGTCCTTTGCAAGATCAGCAAGTGCTTTTAACCATTTAGCCATCTCTCTAGCTCCCGTATTTTAAAAAAAATTGATTCATTTTTCTGTGTATGAGTGTTTTGCCTGCACATATGTCTATGCACCACATATGTGCCTTGTCCTCAGAGAAGCCAGAGGAGGGTACCAGATGCTCTGGAACTGGAGTTACAGATGGTTCTGAGCCCCATATGGGGGCTGGGAATTGAATCAGGGTCCTCTGAAAGAGCAGTAAGTGCTCTTAACCCCTGAGCCATCCTTCCAGCCCCACCCCACAATTATTATTTTTGCTTGTTTTTTGGAGACAGGGTTTCTCTGTGTAGCTGAGGCTGTCGTGGAACCCACTCTGTAAACCAGGCTGGTCTCAAACTCAAGTGGAGATCCTCCTGTCTCTGCCTCCCAAGGGCTGGGATTAAAGGTGTGCACCACCACTGCCCTGACACCTCACAATTTTTAATATATTGAATTCCTGTAACTTTGTGCATTGAAACATTTATGTGTCTTGAATTAATGACCTTAAACCTTAAGGGATGTCCTAGTATGACATGTAGAAAGGAAAACAAGAAAGGATAATATTAGGTGATGAGGAAAGACGGAATGCAGGTGAAGGACATATGAGTAATGAAAGAGGATTTAAAGCTCATTGTTTTCTAGTTTTTACATTGTCATGGATTTTTCATTTGTGTGTGTGTGTGGTGGATAAGTGCATAAAATGTAATTGATAGTGGTGCTGGAAAATGGAAAGCAACGTTCCACAGCTTCATAATGGCTATTGT
This sequence comes from Peromyscus nudipes, assembly GCA_902168325.1. NCBI lineage: Eukaryota > Metazoa > Chordata > Mammalia > Rodentia > Cricetidae > Peromyscus > Peromyscus nudipes. Next base: position 21,319 of record CABHPH010134473.1, on the reverse strand, counting down.
AACTGTATAGAAGTTCACTGAGATGTATGGACTTAGGTCTGGGCAAGTGCTTATACAAGTGCCTATGTTAATCAAACTGTGCGATGTTTCCTTTTTTTAATATTTTGAGTGATGTTTTCTATCTGTAAGTTTTTTTATAATAAAGTAAATTTTAATCAACAAACAGCAAAAACAATAAATAAAAGAAAGGATAATGATTGTAAAAATTAAAAAAAGAGGATGTCCACCACATTTACAGATGTCACAGAGTTTTGGGTAGTATTATTATTGATTATAGAATCAAGATTTAAAAGACTTCAAAAAGGTGTGGTATTGTGTTAGGAACCAGTATAGCCAGAACTATTGGTGGAAGTATTAAGGCAACTCCATGTAGTTAAAAGGGAGGTTTATTTGGGGGTTTTACTTACAACAAGTAAAGGGATAGGTTACAGGGTCTGGGAGAGGTGAAGTGCAGTTCAGCGGTGTTCTCTGGAGAACTCTGCTGGGTCTACATCCAGTGACCAGGATCCAGGAACCAAGAGAGCCCACACATCCAGATCTTGGGTCTTAAGGGCTCCCATCTCAGCCCCGCTTCAGGGGCAGGCCATAGGTAGGCATGACAGTCACCAGAAGCCTCAATGGGTGTAGTACTTCCAGGTCAAAGCTGGAACAGCTACCCACTACACAGAACTTTAGTTCAGACATAACATTGTGCTTTGTCCCAGGACTCTTCAGAGTGGGATCATGCCTGGAAGGCTGTAAAAAGATCTTTCAATAGGCATAACGAATTGGAATGAGGTGGCTAGGGATGCAGCTCAGATGGTAGGGTGCTTGCTTACCGTGTAGGAAGCCCTGGGTTTTCCAGTAACACATGAACTGGAGTGTGGTGCATGGCTATAATCACAGAGGGGGGAGGATGAGAAGTTCAAGGTCATCTTTGTTTATATAGTGAGTTGGAGGCAAACCTGGGCTACATGAGACCCTAATTCAAAGACAGAGGGAAGATTGATGAATTAGGTATCTCAGAAAAAAGTCACTTAAGGAATGTGGCAAAGCATAGGAACAGCAATTAGGATAATGACTAGGAGAAAGATCTTAAGTATGGTCAGTAAATGAGTTTATATATTCACTCATTCAACAAATATTGAGCCCATACTATTTTCCACTGTGGGGTATATAGGAATCAAAACCAGACATTGATGAAGGGTAGCTTAGCCAGAAACAGGTGATCAAGATGGAACTGGCTCTGAAAAGCTTGTACAAAACACGAGTTGATAGCATTTGAAATTGGAATCCCACAAAAGGAATGTGATATTATGGTTTAAATATAAAATGTTCTCCACATGTTGGTTGCCAGCCATTGGGATTTGGGGATGTGATTGGTTCCTGTGGGACCTGATACTATGAACAGAGCAATCCATTGATGGATTTATAATTTGATGGCCTTATTGGGAGGTAATGGAAATATTAAGATGTTGGGCCTGACTGTAGGCAGACTTTTCTGTCCCACCTGTCAGTTCCCAAATATCCACATAGAGACTTCTTATTTATTATAAAAGCTCAGTCATAGCTTAAGCTTGTTACTAACTAGCTCTTACAACATAAATTAACCCATTTCTTTTAATCTATGTTCTTTTACATGTCTGAGTTACCTTTACTTTGTAATTCCCATGTTGCTTCCTCTGTGTCTCATTGGCAACTTCTCAAAACTCCACCCTTCTCCTTCCCAGCGTCCCCTTTGTCTGGCTGTTCCACCTATCCCTCCTGCCTAGCTAATGGCTGTTGAGCTTTTTATTAAACCAATAAGAAGGCACCTTGGCAAAGACACAAATTCAGTGTACAAAAAGATTATTCCACAACACCTGATAGCATGGAATAGGTCCCTGGATGCATGTTTTTGAAAGAATTATTTTGTCCTATGCCCCTGTCTTTGTCTCTCTGATTTTTGTATGCTATGAGGTCAGCAACTTTGCTCCATCACACACTCACTGTGGCCCAGAAACAATGGAGCCAGCCAACCATGGCCTGAAACCTTTAAACTGTTGAGCCAAATAAATCCTTCTTTCTTTAAACCATTTTTCCTCAGGTATTTGTCACAGCAGTGAAAAGTCTTATATAACTTGAATACATGAATGTGCCTTGTTAGTGAAGAAAGTCATCATATTGCTTCATAATATTATAGGAGACAAAATTGGGTCCAAGATTAGGAAGCTAATTGAAGAGAGTATCTCACAATTGCAATTTGTGTGGATGCTTGATGGTGTCATGCAGGTACATGTGTACATGCAAGCATTTGGAGACAAGAGGACTACCTTGCGTGTCATCCTCAGGTGCTGTCCACCTTGTTCTTTGCATAGAGGGTCTCCCACTGACCTAAAATCCACAAAGTAGGCTAGGCTGGCTAGCTAGCTAATACCAGGGATGTCTCTGCCTTCCCAGAAGTGGGATTATAAACCTTCATCACCATGCCTGGCTTTTTATATGTGGGTTCTGAGATTGAAAGTCAGTCCCTCCCACACTGTGGTCAGGGGCCATGTCTGAGTCTGTGGCCCTACCGCAGCCGGAATCTGTGTTGATGCCCATGGCTCCTGTTATCATTGAAGGCCATGTGACTTCCCAGGGTCTGGGCTGCTACCTGGGGCCATGTTGGAGTCTGGTAACAATGCTGCTGCTGGGCCTATGACAATCTGAGAGGCCTGCATTGCCACCTGGGGTTCATAGTGACATCCGGGCCCAAACTGCTATTGCTGGCCATGTCTGGGTCTGTGGTTCTGCTGAAGCTGAGTTCTATGCTGATGTCCATTGCCTGAGTTACCACAGGGGCCCATATGAACCATGTGCTGAACCATGTGTTGAAGTACAAGGGGCTGTGCCAAGCTGGCCCTACTCCCCACTGGCCCAGGGCTTTAAGTTGGCACTCCCCAACATCTACCCCATCTATGACCTGCTGTAGCACTTGAAGAGACTAGTCCTGCAGAACCATAGACACAGGCTCTCCCGGGCAACAGCAGGATATCTGGGAGGAGTTTTGGTGAGGTTCCAGTATTGTTGGTGTATCAGAACCCAGAGGCCTTGAACTAGATCAACAACACATTACACAATGAACATTTGAAAGTGAAGCTGTTTGGACAAAAGGATATACTGTATCATACATTTTTCATTTGTTTGTTTTTAAATTAATATTCTTATTTGTTTTTTATTTTATTTTTTATTTTTATTATTTCTTTTTAAGTTTTCCTGGGGGGGGGAGGGTGCTACAAGGTTGAAGAGTGGATACAGTTGGACTGAGAAATGAGTGGGGTTGGGGTACATGGTGTGAAATTTCCAAAGAATCAATAAAAAATTATATTAAAAAAGAAATTCAGGCCCTCATGCTTGCAAGGCCAGCACCTTACTCATTGAGCTATCTATTCATCCTGAGTTCCTAATAGTAGAAACTCAAGCATTAGAAATAAGACAGGAAATGTGTTTGCTCTCTCAGATCAGTAATCACATCTGGTCCTTTACAGTTAGTCGGTTATGACCTGGACATATCTTTGCCCTTTTTTAGTACATTTATCTAGGTATTTATTCATTTGTGTATATTTGTGTGCACATGCTTTGGTGCTCAGTGGTTAGAGGACAACTTACAGGAGTAGGTTCTCTCTTGCCACTATGTGGATCTCAGGGACTGAACTCTGGTTGTCTGGCTTTGCAACAAGTGCCTTTACCCACTGAGCCATTTTGCTAGTCGAGGACCTAACATTTCTTTCCACCTCATTTTCCTTCTGTGTAAAATTAAGGAGTTGAATTGGATGCTTTAAGAAAGCATCCTTTAAATTTTTTTCTTGTCCTTGGTTGCTTACCATTCTATTGTTTAATAACTATAAGAACATTAAGATGATTTACAATTTCTGAATATCTGGTATGTGCTGAAGTTGGGGTCTCTTGTGTTTTTAGTTTGTTTGCCTGCTTTTCCTCTTCTTTTTGAGACAGTGTCTCCATCCCCAGGCAGCTAAGAATGACTCTAGCATCCACTACCCAAGTGCTGGGATTACAGGTGTTTATAGGTATGCAACACCCAGTTTATATGGTAATGGGGATCAAACACAGGATCTTGTGCACAAGCACAGTATCAACTGAGCATCATCTTTAGTCTGTTTGATTTTTCAGAAAGGGTCTCATTATATAGTACCAGCTGGCCTAGAACTTGCTACATATCTCAGCTTGACTAACTCAAAATTTTCCTGCCTTATTTTCTCAAATCCTGGGGTTACAGGCTTGTGCTACCATGCCCAGCTTTGTTAGGTGATTTGTGCATGTGTGTCTAAGTTGAGGGGGGTATGCCTGCTGTGGCATGTGTATGATCAGAGACCAACTTCAGGTGTAGGTCTTCACCTTCCACGTGTTTGAGACAGGGTCTCCTTCCTTGTTCACTGCTATATATGCCACGCTTATTGGCCTGAGGGCTTCCAGTGATTCTCCTGTTTTAGCCCCCTACCTCTTGGTAGGGATGCATTAGGATTATGGATGCATACACTACTGTTTCTATCTTTTTATGTGGGTTCTGGGGACCCAAAAATCAGGTTGTCAGACTTGTGGGGCACTTCACCCATGGAGCCATCACCCCAGTCCTTGTACTAGGTATTTTAATAAGTATGATCTCATATATGCATCTTCACATTGCTGGATAGGTTTGCTACCTACCACCCATTTTACAGATTGGGACACTAAAGTTCATGGAGATTACAATTTACCAATCAATATTCTACAACCTGTACTTTGCGGAGTTATACTCTGAATTCAGATTTCTCTGCTTCTGGAAATCTTTGCATTAATACACCATACCGTCTGCCATATACCATACTGAATTTGTATCATATTTGAATGTAGTAAACCATACAAATTAATGTTAAAGTTCTTAGAAATTGTCTATCAGCAGGGCATGGTAATGCATAATCCCAGCACTTGGGAGGCAGAGGCAGGAGGCTCTCTGTGAGTTTGAAGACAGCCTGGTCTACAAAATGAGTTCCAGGAAAGCCAGGGCTGCATAGTGAGACCATGTCTCCCTCCACCCGCCACACACCACCAAGAAAGAAATTGTATACCAGCAGGACATGGTAATGCACATCTTTAATCCCAGCACTCTGGAGGCAGAGACAGGCAGATCTCTGTGAGTTTGAGGCTAGCCTGTTCTATATAGCAAGTTCCAGGACAGTCAGGGTTACATAGAGAGATCCTGTCTCAACGAAATCAAACAAACAAACAAAAATAACCCAAACAAACAAGCCCCATGCAAATAAATAAAGTCTTCAGGATGTCGTTATTCAGAGCCTTTCTTTTAGCACTTCACGTGCAGTGTGGATGGTCTAACTTTAGAAGGGAAAGTTTGGGAGCTAGAAAACAGCATGCTAGCAGCCAGAGATAGTAGCCTGAGGTAGGTGGTTGCATTACTGCAAAGTATATAAGTGCAGACAAACAGAAGGGTAAGTACAATGGAGTTTTCACTAAACGGGAAAATATATAGAAAGGCAAGTTATCATTAGGGGCTAAACACAAGAAGCAGTGCAAGAAGTGAAGAGCAGTGCCTTGAGGCAAGGGGCTGTACAGTTTCTAATCAAAACTCAGGTTTTAAGTGCAAGTTAAACCTGTGCCGAAGGGACCTTCCTGGGATTCAAAAACTTGTAACCAATGCGAAGAGTCAGATAATTAAGAGGGGAGAAATAAAGTAAAAGTGCTAGTAAGGGAACTAAAGGCTTTTTTTTTTAAAGCATGTCTGATATCCAGTTCACTGGGTCAGATAGGACTCTGTTCACCCAAGAGTTGAAAAGATGTTGATTCATCAGGGACTTCAGGACTGGGATGGAGTGTTAGTGGCTTTGGTGAGTTCCATGGTAGAATGTGATTTTTGTGAGGAGAGTCTATGGCAGATCTGAACAATCTATACCAGGATGTGAATCAAATTAATGTGATAAAGCACCAGGGAGATGAAGAAAACCAACAACAAATAACGTAGAGTTGGAGTTCTTAGGGAAAAAAAATGGTAAAAAGCCAAATGTGCTTGTGAGTTTTTGTAAGACTTTAAAGCAAATTCACCAAAGGGTTAAGAGAATGGAAGACAGGAAGGTACAGAGAGCCCCCAGTGTGCCCCATGATATGAAGAAAGATGTTCTAGGGTGGGAACCACTTTAGCTGCTCCTTTGAAAGGGCAGCCAAAGTTGTCTGGGAGTGAGGGCCGTACACAGCAGCTAGAGGCCTTACGGTAAACTATGAATTTGTTGTCCCCTCTGCGAATACACAAAATACTTAGGCTTTGGTGGATCCTGAAGTTGAGTGCTTTAATTCATGACAACACCCAAAACCACCAGGGGCAATACACAGCAGTGGATGGATATGAGGATAAGAGTACAAGCTAAAAGGACCAGCCTTATCCTAGGGGTGGACAATATTCCCCTAACATAAACTGTGTACATTTCTGTCCTGCAAAAAAAAAGTATGTTTGAAAAACAAGCATGCTTAGGGTGGAAAACGTTTGCCTAGCTGGGGTTTTCACAGAAACTCGATGTGGCTGAGGGAGAGACAATTGGAGTGGCTTAAGTCACAGTTCAAGTCAAGAGTCTTATCACATCCTAGCTCAAGGAAGTGGGGGGAGGAGCGGGCAGGGGCAGCTTTACAAGTGTCTACCACATAACAGCTAGGGTCAGGCTAACAAGTGGGCACAACCATTCCCTCACGGCACTGGGATAAACCAAATAGCTTGAGCCAGCCCCAAGACAATAGTGGGTGGGAAAATACAGCAAGGTCCCATGGAGGTACCTCAGGAGAATGTCAGATATCTGATACAAGTGATGTGTTTCTTAGTAATCTCTTAGCTGCTGGATATCAAGACTAATTTTCATTCATCTGGAATGGCCAACAATGGACCTTAAAATTACTTCCCCAAGGCTATCTTCATACTTCCACTATTTGTCATAGGATGGTGAACTAGCACCTTGCTTTGTTATCCTGTCCTATCCTTTGTAATAAGGCTTTATTACATTGATAACATTATGATAACTTCTGAGTGTTTTACAGATTTAGAAAAACATCTAAAAGACATACTGGTGCATCTAAAAGAATGAGAATTGGATTTCAATCCATACACGGTCCAAGGGCCTGGCACAACTGCAAAATTCCTGGCAGTATTCTGGTCCAGCAAGATGGGTATGTTGAGAAAATCCTACAACAGCTAGTGCTTGTAAATGTAAAAGAGCTACAGATATGTAATATAAATGAAAAAAAAAGTATTGATATTCTTGGGGCTCCTGGGATACTGGCAGAGTTTCACATTCCACCTTGTCCAGTTTGCCCATCCTCTATACAACGATAAAGATGGGTGGCATGTAGAATTGGGACAGAAAGTCTCAGGAGGTTTTTGAGCAGGATAAGTAAGATCTTTGTAAAGGCTAAAAAGCTGAGTGTCCAATTATCCCAGTGCCCTTTTGTGTAAAAAGTCACCAGAAGCTCAGAAGGTTACAGCTGGGGGCTAAGGCAAAAACAACCTGAGCAAATGATAATAATACGGTTTTGGTCTCAGGTACAGAAAGGGGCAGAAGTTAGGTACACAGTGCTCTAACAGTAATTGATGGCTGCATATAAATCATTACAGCAGGCAGAATTCATCACCAGTCCTACCTTGGTAGCCACAAAAAATACCTTATACAATTAAGGAAGGATTGGATGCCTTCTGGCCAAGTCTCTTTCTAGGGTGGCATAGAATTAAACTCTACAAAGGTGGTATGCATATTTACAGGAATGTGGTGTAGTGTTTGCAAGCCCTGTTATCAGTGTCATAAGGCTGTCCTGGGGCCAGTGCCCTTCCAAGCCACTGAGACCCCTCTAATAATTGAACCAAAAGATAACCCAGATTAAGTGTAAAAAGGGACACCATCCATCCCTATGTATGCTTGGTATAAAGAGTAGGAGCAAAAACAGGAAGGAGTAGCTGTAGTAATACAAATGAACATAGACACCATGTGATTGAAAAAAAAAAGAAAGAAAATGTAGCCAATGGGCCTAGTGAAGAGCAATATAGATAGTAGTAACTCATGAGACTTTGCCTGAGACAATCTGTACTGACAATTGGGCTATATTCAGAGGCCCCACTTTATGGATGTCAAACTAGGAATAGGAAAACTGGAAGGTGTTGGGTCAGCCATGTAGGAATAACAGATGTGGAGACAAATACATAATAGGAATCATAACCTCTGATAGTTTTCCATATAGCAGCCTGCACCCCATTGAGTCCTCGGGCCATCTATCCTCAGTTACTACTAGAGGCTTATCACTGGGTTTATATAAATGGCCAAAGCCATTGACATTCCTGTAAAATATTCTGAAAATCCTACATGCTGTCCAGTCATGTGGGTCTGTTCTAGATTGTGGCCTTGACAGATGGATTCTATGACAGGGCAGGTACAAGTCCCTATAAAGGACAGGCAAATAGAACACATAGGGCCTATACCTGTCAGTGTAGGATGCAAGCATGCCCCCACTACAAGGTATACAGATCAGAAAGACATGAGTTAAACTTGAGTTCTATTCTGAGGGACCAGAGAGAAGATGATTTTACCTTGGCCTTGACTTGTAAGACTCTGGAGTTTAATAGTCTCTACACAGAGATATTGTGAAGATGAAATGAATTAGGTAAATATACATTTTTAGTGCTATGTACTCTTCTGTGTTTAGCTTGATTTTTCCCATTAACATTATTATAATTCATCATTTTTGTTTAACACATGTTTAAATAATCCCAGATTTGTTACAAAAATTGTGCAAAGGAGTCTCATATACCTTTCACCTAGATTCCCCAAAATAAAACAGGCTATATGATCAACCTAACTTCAAATATTAGAAAATTAACATCGATGTGGGGCTGGAGATGTAGCTCAGTAGTAGAATACTTGCCAATCAAAGCCCCAAGTTGTAGCTCCAGCACCACATAAACTAGGCATGGTGGTGTATGCCTGTAATCTCAATACTGGGGAGTTGAATGCAGAAGTACAGGAAGTTCGAGGTCATGACCAGCAAGCTAGCTCAGCAGTTAAAGGTGCCTGATAATAAGCCTGACAATCTGAGTTCAATTCCAGGAACTCACAGGACAGAACTGAATCCCACAAGTTGTCCTCTCACTTCCACACATGCATCATGGCTCATGCATATTCACATAATTACATGCAAAAATTAAAAAAGTTCCAGGCCAGCCTGGGCTATATGAGACCATCTATATATTTTATATTAAAAGCATATGTATTATATAATATTTTATATATATATATATAATAGACTGTGGTCATTCAATTTCTAGTCTAAGATTCGACTAAGATCACATGCTTCATGGTTGATTTCCTTTATCTGAGACAGTTTCTCAGTCTTGGTCTTTTCATGATCTTGATGATGTTGAAGATTACATGTCCATTATTATACACAAACCCTCTGATTTGGGTTTGTCTGATGTTTTCTCATGGTTAATTTTTGGCAACTTGTTAACTTATGCCATCAGGGAGGGTATAATGATGATAATATAGTGTCCTAGTTAGGTATACAAACTCTAGCCACAATAGCTGGATCCAAATTTTGGCTCTCATGACCTTGATTTTTGTGACTTAGTTTCCTCATTGGGCATATGGGAAATATCAGTATGTATCTCCTAAGGCTTTTGGGATTAGGAAACATGTAAAAACGTATACTGTGGCTAGAACACTGTTACCTAAAACAAGGAGCTGGACATTTGGTGGTTTTACTAACAGCACATTCTTCGCAGTTCAGGAAGAAACTAAAGCAGCAGCAGATGATTTAGCAATGTATATCCTTTCTTCTTCCCTACCCAAAGAACAAGGGCCAAAGACTTACTGTCAGCAGGACTTCTGGCCTACCATGAGGTACTGTTCATTTTAGCCACCAATCTGTTTCCAGTACTTCCTCCTAAGACCCCTGAGATCAGGCCCCACTTAACCCATAGAGGAACATTTCTTTAGAATCAAGGATGAGTGAACTAGGCACTAAGCTCTGATTCCTTGCTCATCTAATGAATGGGAAAATGTGAATAAAAACATAGCAAACTAATTCTCTCTCTCTCTCTCTCTCTCTCTCTCTCTCTCTCTCTCTCTCTCTCCTGATAACTATTCCCAGAACTCGGGCCTCTTGGCTTCATTAGTATGCATCCAGCACTTTACCCATAGATGCATTCACTGAATAACCATAGTGATAACCTCAGCCCCTAACCTTTGCATGTGTTTCTTGCTGAAGAGGTCAAATCACTCAAGACCTCACAACAATCACTGTATTGGCAATTGAAGGCAGACAAAGCAGGGAGACAGAGAGTGACCCATAAGGTTGGAGGGGGAAGGGAAGGAATCCTGAAGAGACTGACTTCAGTAAGTTAGAAAGCATGTATTACACATATGTGAAACGGTGGTAAATGACAAATGTTCATTAACTAGTGTCAGAGCAATAAGCAAGTCTTTAATATAAAAATAACTGTGCTTCCACCTGAAGAGCAAATTACATTTTACAGAACAAGTCTCATTCCTTAACTCATTTGACTTCCATCATACTGGATAACAGTATTTGAAACTTTAACTCAGATCTTGTTTCGGAATACAGCACATTTCTCACAACAATAAAAAGGAAATACAGACTAAACAGAGTACTAATTAAATTGAAAGGGTACCAAAATGAAGTGGTTGAAGTACAAAATGCAACACAATCAGATTTAGGTGGAGCAAATGGCTTGACAGCTAAGCACTTTTCCAGAAAGGGGTCTTTCTCAAGGCCTGAGTGTAGCCAGAGCAATATAAGGAGGCATGAAGGGAGATGTGAATATGCACATCTTTGTACTAACTTCAAGCTATAGTAAAACTTCATCTTTGGTCACTTAAGAATCAAAGAGTTTCAATAGGTCAAACATGCAGATCACACAGAATGTACATCACAATCCCTCGAGTGTGTGGGCAGCAGTAAAAGCCTACCACGCACATTTAATATGCATTTATTGAGCTGGCTGGGTTTTATACTTTTTTTTTTTGGTGCTAGGGATCAAAACTAAGACTTTGTGCATGCTTAATACATACTGTATCATCACTACATCCTAGCTGGGTCTTTATTTATACAATTATAAAATATGGTCTTATTAAAAAAATTTCACAAGTTTCTTACTCACCTCAAATTAGGTACAGCCATAAAACATCAGTTGAATTCATGGAGACATTGTAGCAACCTTTTGTGAACTGTATATGCAAACAGGAAATTAGAAACTTACTTCCTATCACTAAATTGCATCTATAACATTTTGATATCAAATTGATACTTTAAAAAAAAGAGGCCCAAATATCAATTATATCATACCAAAGTTTATTGATTACATCAAACGAAAATTTCTGTAATGAAAAAGGCAAGTTGCATTCATAAAAGATGGCATTCACGTTCATTTTAGAAAGCAACAAAGTAGATGTAAAAAATTGCTTAAGTGAAAAATGTAATATTGCAGTTCCATTTTACAAGCTGAAAAATGATTTTTATCAACATCTGCATAAAATCTGCACATTTATATACTGCATGTTATTAAAAAATTCCATCACTAAATTATGACTTTTGCAAATTTAGGCTTACATTTATACTGTTGCTGGTGTATATGTAGTAGATATGGAATGAATATTTCTGTTTAATAGGCAACATCCTCAAACAATAGACAACAGTTTGGAAAATACAATGGACATTTTGATAGTTCAAAAAAATCATTCAAATTATGGTAATATGGTCCTACTGTTTTCTTATTGACTTCTTGCCCTCTTCTGATATGAGTGGTTAAATTATAGTGCTAGGAATACTGGATGGCTCATTTCAAGTTACTTCATCTGATAATCCCATGCTAGCCATGTTTTAGATCATTAATAAAAACCTTTCAAAAAGCAAACCCATGCTCCTCTGATTTGAGCTGCAGTGTACAATGTAATGTGTAAGTGAGATATGACTCTAAATACCCCTCACTTGCTTATCTAGATTTCTCTCCACTGCCACATGCCACACATAGTTTTATTTCTACTATCCTGGATATCCTGATTATATCAACTCCTCAATTGTTCTGCATTAACTAAGCCTCTCTATTTGGCTCTTATAGTTATTCACAGTCCTTATAGTTCTGATGTAAAATAATAACAATACAGCAGCAACAACAATGACAACAACAATAACAAAATAGCAAAGCTTTCCTGGGTTAGATGTTTTAGCTCTTTGGAATAGGCAAAGAATAGAAAGACTTTGCTTTCAGCAGATCACCTCAAATACAGGCTACAATAGCACACAGCACACTTAAGCTGTAAATGACATTTAACAAAATACTCAAAAATAATACTGATAGACAAGAACAAATTAAGTTAATTATCGAATGGTTTCTGGTAACTGAAATTATGAGCTTTTTAGAATTTAAGAAATATTACATCTAAACATCAACACAATATATACAGAAGAATTAAATGTGCCATATGGACTATATAAATATACTGGAATAGAATGAACCTAATACTTTCCTAAATCAAGGTACAATATAAACATCAAATAGTACAGGCATGACAGAAAGACAAAAAAATTGGAAACTGATAGAAAAATATTTTCTAAATATCATTTTAACTTAGCTTTCAAATGTGGTCCCTCTATCGAATAAAGACATTTCACACTTACTTCATGTTTTAAGTGAACTTATTAGGGGTTAAAACCTCTTTCTTATCCAGTAGTTTGAGGATCTTACCAAGGTCCACCTCATAGTTTAGAATTAGACTACTTCACTGTCCCAGTTAGCTACAGGAGACAACATTAATGTCCAAAGAGTCATAGCTCTTACAAGTTGAACTGTTTTGGAATGGATTTCTCCCCTACCAAATTGGTAACTTAAAAAAAAAGTGCTGTATATATACACAAACACAACCTCTTTCAAATAAAAACCGTTAGCAGTTTAAAATAAGCTATTCCTCCTCTCTTTGCCACATAAAATTATAAAATGCCGATATTAAGAATGGCACTTATTTTTATATATTTAATTCATCTTACCTCATCACCCAGCAAAATTGACATTGGAAATTATCTTATTGCTTAACTGTTTTGAGGGGCTACTACCCAAGTGCCCAAAGTGTTTTATTTTCAAGTTTAAATACATAAGTGGTGTGTAGTTCAGAAGAAAACAAACCAAATAACCTTTTACAACCTTGTCTCTACAATAATACCCAGAATTAACAGTATCGCACAAAGTATTCAAGGTATTTGTTTTAGAAAGGACCAAGACAATTAGCCTATGAATGAACAGAAGATGAACTATTTTGTCTGATGCAGTAATATCATTTAGTTCTTCTGTATTTTCAAGTATTCCTTTTATATTTGGAAAAAAATAAGATAATCAGTCAGCAGGAACGAGAAATGTGATACAAACAGCCTATGTCTTTTGCCAGGCAAAAAAGTTAACACTGTTTTAGCAAAATCTGTTCATTTCCATTGCATGGCTTCTACTTTATACTACTATATTTAAATCCATTCACGAAGTCAATGGGTTAAAAGAGCACCCATTTTATAGTTACTTTATTCTATCTAAATCCAGAATTCTAAGTATGCTTACTTTAAACTTTCATATAATTCTTAACTTTGGCCATAATGGCTACTTACAATAACTGTAAATGGTTAGGAGAGTTATTTGGTATTTTAATGGACATTTATTCTGAACCCTACACATGAGAGTGGTTTGTGTTGCATATTGAGTATCCTGAGTTAATATCTTTTGTAGTTGTTCCTTCATGCTTTCTTTCTTTAGCTGCAACCACAGTCAATATGCTTGTAGGACAACAACATGGGCAGTTCAAGATTCAGATTCTGAAAAGGTTAAAATATAGAGTTACAAAATTTATTTTGGTAACAACATATAACCATCTGTTTAACATTTTCAAAAATAAAGCAAGTAGTAAATTTTGTTATGAGAGTAAAGCAACTGTTTTAACAAAAGTGCCAAGTTTTATTCACATGCAAGAGGGAAAAAAGTGACACAATAACCGGATTTCTAATTTTTTCTTCATCTGTCAGCTGAATAGTTCAGGCTTGCTCTTTGCTTTTGGATTGCTCCAGGGCTCTACTAGTAGGTTTTCCCACTGGGATTGCCTATTAAGCTGGGCACTGCTGGAACACAGGATCATGACAGTTTTATCTCTAGCATCTAGTAAAATGATTGGCAGGTAGTAGATGCTCAGGAATTGAAGGAATGAATTGGTTATTTTTTGATGTGTGAATTATCTTTGAGTATGTATGTATGTGCGTATACATGCATGTGTGTGTACGAGCATGTAGAGGGCAGAGGTTAACCTCTGGTGTCATGCTTAGGTGCCATTCACCCTTTTTATTATTTTGAGACAGGAATTCATTATGTAGCCTTGACTAGCCTTGAGCTCACAGAGATCCACCTACTTTTGCCTCCCAAATGGTGAGATTAAATGTGTGCAGCATGACACTCGGCCCTCACTTTTTTTTTTTTTTTGTAAGACAGGGTCTTTCAGTGGGACCTGGGCTTGCCAATGAACTATGCTGACTAGCCAGTAAGCTCCAGGAATTCTCTTGCTTTGTCTTCCAAGGAATCCTCTTATTTCTGCCTTCCCAGCATTAGGATTACAAGTGCACCAGCATACCTGGCTTTTTCTGTGACTGCTGGGTCTTGAATTCAGGTCCCTATGCCTGCACACCCACCACTTTACAGCCCTAGCCCCTGGATTTGTGAATTTTGAGATGTTCAGTTTTGGAAATTTTCTGTGAAAATACTCCTTTACTGAAAAAACCACCACCCATAATATCAAAGTTATTTTTTCTTCTTGGTAGATGATTTACTATGATTCAAATGACTCTTTTTTTTTATTCATCATCTACTTAAAAGAAAAACCATAGAAATATCCGTAATAAATCTGCAGATTCTTTTCTCTCCTCTAAACATCATTTCATGCTGTGATCAGGATGGGGTATAATAGACAACCTGAATATAATAAACACTTAAGTTATGTGTCAAGAAGAGGGGGTATATCTTTGATTCTCCATGATAAAATCAAGCTTTAAAGTTTGTTTAAATGTATTTATTTAGAGTGTATTGTGTATGCACATGCCATAGTGCATGTGTGGAGATCAGAGACTAGCCTTCAGGAGTCGTTCTCTCCTTCCAACATGTGGGATTGAACTCAGGTGATCAGGCTTGGCAGCAAGCATCTTTATCTGATGAACCATCTTGATGGTCTAAAACTCAAAAATTTTAAATTACAGTAATGGAAGAAGGTCTTAAAATGGTACTATTTTGTTCCCATTCTGGGACACTTTTCTTATCATAATTGGACTATAAATTCATTAGAATACCCTCAATTTCTATTCATGTTTCCCAGTCTTCAGGTCATAATGACTTTAACCAAAATAAGGTTGCCACTCACCCTGAGAATATGTGAAAGAAATCAGGTCGTCCCCTTATCTACCAAGGAACAAATTCAGTGGCTGAATTGCCAAATATTTTCCTTGAAGAAGAACTAATGCTACATGAAAATCAATTCCTGGAAGAAATAACTACATTAAAAGTGAAAAGCTTTTTAAACTTCTTTTTTTTTAAGACAGGGTTTCTCTGTGTAGTTTTGGTGCCTGGGATCTCCCTCTGCAGACCAGGCTGGCCTAGAACTCAGAGATCTGCCTGGCTCTGCCTCCCAAGTGCTGGGATTAAAGGCATGTGCCACCTCTGCCTGGCCTTTTTAAACTTCATAAGTTCTAGATATTTTAGTTGAGGCCCTGGAGAGGCCAAAAGCAGTAGCAGTGTCTGCTACTCAGCAGAGCCCCTAACCAGAGACCAAGCTAAAGAAAGCAATCCAGGGGGATACAAAATTAAATGCAAATACTATAGCTGAGATGCATCTCATAGCTTATTTAGGACATAGCAATCTGAAACAAAATGGCCAATGATTTTGAAGGCTACTAAGAAGTAAACTCATTACTAAGGGGAAAAACATGCAGGTGAGTCATTGACTGCAGCAAAAGAAGTATGCTTCCAAAATAACACTGCAGACACAGAATGTGGAGGTGAAAGAACCAACAGATTCAATCTATTTAAATGGGCTAAGGTAGAATCATAGATTCAAGTATATTGTCCCACAATTTTATTCATATGATCACATTTTTTTTCTTTTTCCTTTTTCTTTTTGGCTTTCTCGAGACAGGGCTTCTCTGTGTAGTTTTGGTGCCTGTCCTGGATCTTGCTCTGTAGACCAGGATGGCCTCGAACTCACAGAGATCTGCCTGGCTCTGCATCCCAAGTGCTGAGATTAAAGGCATGCGCCACCACTGTCTGGCAATCACAATTTTTTATGTGCGCATAAAAATCAGCCCTGCTATAAACTGTACTGAGTTGCTTGTAGACAAGTTTATAAGTGAATTACTTGGGAATTACTCCAAATTCCCTTCAATGGATAAAATACCTTTCAGGATCTCGAGTGTCAGAGTCCTCTGAAGTAGGAAATATAGATTGCACATGAAAGGAGTCATTCTGAGTTCTAGGGTCCCTCTCATGGTATATTAATTCCTCTAAAATATTTTTGAGGTAAGTAAAACCAATATTATAAAATAAACTTTTTTAGAAACACGAACTAGAAAACATTTTGTCAATAAGCATGCATCCCCCTGAATAGCTAGGAAAGATTTTACCTCTGAGAGCTGAAACATTTAGCTTGAATAAAACTTGACATTAAAAATGTTATAATTAGAGGACTGGATCATTAACATATATTTGGGGATTAGACGTTTACAAGGACATTAAAAGTGTAAACCTACAAACACACAGACACAGCACATGAAGGTACAAACACATTTGATTATCTTCACAGAGTTCCCAGAAAAACATGCAATGCTAAACTGACTTGGTATTATACAGATGCAATTTTGGAATATTTGTTTCTCCAAATCATCCTTATAAGTCAAAATTATATTATTTCTAGATCAATATTAAGTATTTTCACATGATGGCACCGCCACAACAATTTGTCCTTCACAAATTAAATATATTGTATTAACATTCAGCTCTGAAAATGTCATCATTATGAGTTTCAGCAAATTTAAAATATAAATTTCCCCATATTCCAAGCAATGCATCTTTATATTTTTGCAAATAGTATAAAGTTCACCACACCAACAGCAGAGAAAATTTAAAGAGTGATATTTTCATTTTTTCTTTATAATGCTGTTAATCTGTTTCTTTAAAGCCAGCCCACTTGTTTAACACTAGGTACCTGTTACAATATATTAGATTCGTCTGAGAATGTTCGTAAAAGAAGAGGTCTGACTGAAGGTCTGGCGGATAATGAGTCAGATGCCCTTCTACAGCTCTGATTTCTCTGTAATAGTGAGGCAAAGATACTTAAAGCATTTGAAGATAGGTTAACCTACCTGGTGATTAAAAATGTAGGAGAAAAAAGAAATCATTTCCTACAGACTACTTTCCTGGCCCCAAAGTACAAATTATTTTACTACACAGAAAATGCATAACATTCAAATGAATACATTTAAAGGACCAAGAAAGTCTCCAATTCAAACTGTTTTTTTTGTGGTAGAAGTAAATGATATTAGCAGTATGTAGAAAACTTGGGTTTCTGGGATGGCACTGGTAGGTTATATGGTAAGATGAGTCAATATGGCTTGATTAATGAACCTTACCATCCTTTTGGTGAACACCTCTGAGAGTTGTGCTGGTGCTCTGAGTGTGTCAAAAAGGAGAAATTTGTGCAAAATGCTCTTGTCCTGATGAACAGGCTAGGTCTAACATCATGGCTTCTATATTGCATACCCCATATTACAAAGTTATAGTTTAAGTGTTTGAAAATTACTCCCTCTCTAGTAAGACAATTTAGAAGATGAATAAATGATTAAAAGAAAATGACAAAATATTTTAAGTATCAATAGAAAATATAAAAATGAATCATGAGAAGTAACTTTTTATGAAGAATCAGAAATGGTGTCAGGCAATGAGAATGCAAGCAAGTTGGTACATTAAGAAAGGAAATCACCTTATTCACTCCAAGAGAAACTGTGATTGCTGGAAGTTTGAGAAAGCATGAAGATAGTAGATGTTCCTGAGGAAGGGAGGCGTTTCATTACCTTGTTCACAATTGCACAAAAGGTGGAAAATTGCAGTAGAAAAGAGAGAAATGCAGAAAGCATAAAAAAGAAGAAAAAAGAAAGAAAGAAAAGAAAAAGTAAATATTCTCTCAGATGTAAAACATTTAAAAAGAAACCTTGAGAACTGGAAGTAGAAATGACATGTTAGTTTTGAAAACGTTACTTACTAAAGTAAAAGTAGAGTTAGTTAGAAATAATCTATTATATGTGCCAGCTGCTGTTTTTCTGTATATCAACTTAAAATAATTTTGTTAATAGGGATATACTATTTTAAATCAAATAATTCTAATATGCCTCTTACTAAAAAAGGTTAATCTCTAATCAATAATTCACTACCTTATGTTTGTTCAAAATCCATTGGTCAGAGAGCTATGTTCACGTTCCATCACAAATCACTAATGTACCTGAAGTAACTATCTTTCCTATTCAATTGTACAGACACATTATGAAAGAACTGACTGCTCCTTAGGCAGCTACAGGTAAAAAAAAAAAAAAAAAAAAAAACAAACAAAAAACAAACCCTAACCAAAACCAATATAGTGAGAAAACATTTGGTGGTGCAACCATCCTACCATTTGCCTCTGATTTAGTGGTTAATTTCCTTTTTTCTAGCTTAGTTTGATCAGTTTCACTATTTTTCTTACATAAGAGACCTCTTTACAAAGGTAGGCTAAATTTTCTGAAGTAAAGTACACATTTTTCAAACTCAAAAAATTAGAAATTGTAAAAATTTAATTAGAAAATCTACGATTCTTTTTCCTTATCTGAAATCATAACATAATTTGCAGAGTTAGCTCTGGCATTGCCCATGCAAGACAGAAGATGGGAGGTCAACTACGGATGGGGATGAACTCAACAACTCCCCTAATCAATATAACCCAGGTTAGCCAGGTGTGGTGGTACACACTGTAGTCCAAGCACTCAGGAGGCTGAGGCAGGTGGATCACTATGAATTTGACTCTGTTCCCCAAACCAAATACAACTAAACATCCACCCAAACAATCAGAAGATTACTCTTATCTTTTTACTCATTAAAGAAAATAGGCTTAGGAAAAGAAAGTAGCTCAAGTGATTGTACATATCCAAGAGAGTTTAATAACCAAACCTTTAAATACAAATACTTCCATTTTTTGTGTTTTGATATAACCATACTTCTTCCCATTTATATTTTACTTTAAATGCAGAAGTTGGGGACATGTTGGAAGTATACAAATTACCAGTTGATAAAACTAGAGAAATATTTCAAATTCTCAAAGAAAAAAATCTATCTTCTGTTTTGTGGGCAAAAACCCTGCAACAAGATTAACATGATACCATGTCCCCATTCCCAAGTTTAATGTGCAAGCCTATCTATTTATAGACTGCAACTATAAGCACATTTTGTTGTGTTCAAAAATCTGTATTCAACCTCCAGAGATAAAAGTAGTACAGAAGCAAAAGTTTTAGAGGCCAATAGATTAGGTGTTTAGAGACTTTATAAAGAAAAAAAAAGGAAATATGAACATACAGAAAGCAGTAGAAAGCATGACATGAAAAAGTATTCAAAACAATAAAAAACAGAGCTAGCAACTGGTAGTGGTAGGTGAGAACAGGTGATGATGAGCTAAAACAGTGTAAAATGTACACATTCCTTTGCAGTCATCTACAGAGCTTTGAAACCAGCTCAAGTATAGTATGCCAAAGAGGCCAAGGATAAAGGCTCGTCCCAACAACCATGATTTTAGGATTTTTCCTTACAATAGTATTAGAATGTAATTTTATTTTCAGTAATACATTTTTTCAGGAGTACTGCCTTCTGAATACATGATTGTATATGACACTGTAAGTATTGCAACATGACTCATCATTATTACCATTTATTATTAAAATGATGCTATATTTTCCAAAATGCATTCTCTGGGAACTTTACTCAGGTAGTTGACATTCTTTCTTTCCCTGTTTTCTCCTCTTAAATGGCTTCATATCTATACATTGGAATATTCCCTTCATATTTTGTGTAGACATCTCACACTAGGCATTGATTGGGATGTTACTGGGTCATTTCCTACTAATCAGACGACTCTTCTCATGTCTAGCAGGCAGTGAAGCCTCCTTTTACATTGAGGCAGATTATATGAGAAAACATTATATAATGAAAGTTGGAAAATCTTCTTGCTGGAAATGTAAAGTAAAATAGTATTTACTACTTGCCTAGAAGGTACAGGGGTATTTCAATGATTTACATGGAGGCTATTGTGTTTATATGAGCTATAGCTTC
This sequence comes from Peromyscus nudipes, assembly GCA_902168325.1. NCBI lineage: Eukaryota > Metazoa > Chordata > Mammalia > Rodentia > Cricetidae > Peromyscus > Peromyscus nudipes. Next base: position 906 of record CABHPH010134473.1, on the reverse strand, counting down.
CTGAAATAACCTCAAATCTTAAATCTTAAAACTCATTTTCAGGTGTTATCTTGCTTCTTCACTGTTCAATGCTCAATGGTAGTTCCATCAAACTTTGCCAACAGTATGGTTATGAAGCATTGTCATTTCATAAGCTAAAGAAAAGCTTTACTTTTTTTGTTGTTGTTTGTTTGTTTTTTGAGACAGGGTTTCTCTGTGGCCTTGGCTGTTCTAGAACTCACTGTGTAGTTCAGGCTGGCCTCAAACTCACAGAGATCTGCCTGCCTCTGTCTCCCCAGTGCTGAGATTTAATGTGTGTGCCACCACCGCCTGATGTAAACTTTACTATCTTTAAAGATGGGGCTTTAGCTCAAAAATTAACCTCTTTGCTGAAAATTAAGCTGAGAGGTAAATTGTTGAACTACAGCCCTTGAATTAAGTTACTTGAGTGAGCTTACTTTCATTGAACAAAGGGAGGAATGCATGCCTAACATGGCATAAATGCATAGATCAGAGAACAACTTGCAGGAAGGAGCTGGTTCTCTCCTTCCACCATGTGGGTACCACGGATCGAACTCAGGTTCTTGGGTTTGGCAACAAATGCCCTTGCCCTCTAAGTCATCTCACCAGACCTGCGAGCTTATTTTCAAAGATATATTTTTAAAAATTAAAATTAGAAATTTATCACTTATAATCATTTATAGTTTACTTAAGCTTTTTCATTGATGTACTTTTCTTTTTTCTTTTCTTTTTTAAATTTTATTTATTCATGTATATGAGTTCTCTGTCCTCACGCACAGTGGAAGAGGAAATCAGATCCCATTATAGGTAGTTGTGAGCCACCACATGGGTGCTGGGATCTCTGAAAGGGCAGCCAAGTGCTCTTGGCTGAGCCATCTCTCCAGCCCTCTTTTTTTTTTTTTTTTT
>CABHPH010134472.1:10081-40159 GCA_902168325.1 Peromyscus nudipes | reverse complement strand
TAATAGATTTCCGGCAAATGTTCTCCTGAGCAGCCTCAAGGTTGCGTGCTCTCCTTTGCTGTGTTCAGTGAGAAGCTCACTTGCTGAGCTCCATTCAGCATGTCTTCCAGGTAGCCTCTGGTTGAAGGACATGGGCACTAAGTATGGTTTCCTGCTAGTTAGGAGGCTGAGGTGAGGTCAGGAATCTGAGGCCAACCATAGTAAGACCTTGTCTCAAAGGAAGACAAAAAGAGGAAGAAGGAAAGGGGGTACCGGGCTAGAAGAAGAAGAAGGATTATTTCAGTTACTTCCTCGGACAAGCAGATGTTGGTAGTGTCAATAATGGGGAAGAGAATGGATTGTCTTCAGTTTATCTTTGAGATATCAGCAAGTTAAGAGGCAAATGGGGGGCTATGTAGTTCTGCTGCTCAAGGAGATAACCGTGTTGAATCTGTCTGTGTGTCTGTCTGTCTAAACTATTCGTGTATCTATGTGGTCGTTGAATAAGAATGGTCCCATAGGCTCATATATTTGAAAGCTTGGTCCGCAGTTAGTGGAACTGTTTAGGAAGGATTAGGAGGTGTGGCCTTGTTGGAGATACGTTACTGAGGGTGGGATCTGAGGTTTCAAAAGCCCAGCCTGGCCTAGTCTCCCTCCCTTTCTCCACCTCCCCCCCCCCCCCCCCGTGTGTGTGTGTGTGTGTGTGTGTGTGTGTGTGTGTGTGTGTGTGTGCGCGTGCGGGCGCGCCTGTCTGTCTGTCTCTCTGCCTGAAACCTGAGGATCAGATGTGAGCTCTCAGCTACTGCTCCATCACCATGCCTGCCTGCCACCAACCACGCTCAAGGTCATGGCATTCATGAAACTGTAAGCAAGCCCCCAATTAAATGTTTCCCTTTATAACTTGCTTAGGTCCTGATGTTTCTTCACAGCAATAGAACAGTAACTAAGACACTTTGTAACTCACCACCCTAGGGCAAATGTTCAACTCTGGGGGTCTGGGTGAAATGATTTTAATTAGCTAAGTTAGTTAATTAGTTAGTTAATTAGATAGTTAAGCTGTGTCGGAGGAGGATGGATATTGAACATCTCAGCCCGTCTTGAATTTCTGGGTTAAACAGAGAAACAGTGCAGGGGACAGTGTTAGTCAAAGTAAAAAGTATCTGGCTGGTCATCATCTCAGGTGTGGCTCTGCAAGGTGTTTTGGATGGGGCCTTATTGATTGGAAGATGGTAGTGGTGACATCACTGTGGTGCGACCTTTCCGTGAGACTCTGCTGGTCCAGGAATGGAAGCTGGAGAAGACTTAGGGAAGCTTTCAATTACCTTGTGAGGGTGTGAGACAGGGCAGTCCAGCGGCTGACAGTGAGATACCCCAGTCCCTCTTACCTGGATGTCTTCAGTCTTGAAGTAAGGTGAGACAGAAAGGTTAACAGCTTTCTAAGAAGCCACTCTTTTATAGTAAGCAAAGTAACCCAGACTCAAAAGGACAGATTCTGTACATTCTCTCTCCTATATGAACCCTAAATTATCATTTTCATGTATATGTCTGTATATGTGAGGGGGTATAGGTCATGAAGATAGACAGGGGACCATGAGATGGTAGAATAGATCTTACTTAAGATGGGGGAGAATGCCTACATGAAGGGTTAGGCAGAAGTCTGACCCACAGTTTCGAGATGAAGAAGGCTGATGTAAAATGAAGGCCCCGAAGCCAGGCTTACACTCTGCTTTTAGTTTCTTTTAGGCCCAGGGAGGAAGTTGTGCTTTTAGCAAAGGCAGTTTCTAAGTCCCTGTGATCACAACAGCTCACACACGAATGCACTCAGAAGCAGACCTTCAGAGAAATCCGAAACCCGGGTTAGCCAGGATTGCCTAAGAGGAAGCAGGAGAAGAAAAAAGGCTGAGGTCAGAGAGCCAAGAAAAATCCCATGTAGTTACGAGACAGGGAAGACGAGACAGGAAGAGAAGGAGGTGTCTGAGAACAGGAGAAGAAGGACTGAGCTTCCAGAAGGAGGACAGGGTTGGTGGCTTCAGACACACAGACACAGTCAAGCAAGACAAGGCTTCCCTGGGGCTGTCTGGCACATCTTCATCCATCACTTTTGGGCATCCCTTTATCCTGCTGCACAACACGCAGCTGCAGACGCGCTTCCGGCCCCGGCTCTGGAATCAGCCTTTTTTCTAAGGACTCCTGCTTCCTTTTAATGGAACACAACACTTAGAAACCAGGAACCCGTTCCTGATTTCTTTTAAAGAAACTTCCCTGTAAGAAGCTGTGGGTATCACCGGATGTGGTGGTGCCTGCCTTTGACTCCAGCACTTGGGAGGCAGAGACAGGTGGAGCTTTGTGATGAGTTCAAGGCTAGCCTGGTCTACGTAGTGAGTTCCGGGACAGCTAGACCGGGTCTCAGAAAAAAAAACAAAAAACAAAAAAAACCACTGTGGTTGTATCCTATCATGCAGGTATGGAAGGAGAGAGTAAAAATGTAACCTTGATGAAGGACAACAAGGGCCGGGTATAGAGCTCAGTTAGCAGGGGGCTTGTCTTGAAAGCCTGGAGGCCCGGGTGATGCCTAACACCATATAAGCCAGATAGGGTAATGCACACCTGAAATCTCCGGAAGAAGAAGGAAGATCGGAAGTTCAAGGTCATCCTCAACAGCCTAGCAAGATCAAAGACAGCCAAGATGTGAGGTCCTATTTTTTTTTTTTTTAAAAGACTAGCAAAATCCAGTTCTGATTCAGAGCTCAGGGTCAGTTTGCCGTTTGAATCCCAGAGTAGCAAAGGGAGCCCCTGAGGTCTCAGGGCAGGGAGACTTTATTTTTGAAAGAATGTAGCCACCTGGGAAACATTTGTGGCATCTACCTGTGCCAAGAATTTACCTTAGAGCCCGAGCACTCCTAATGCTGTCTTCTTACTAATTTTTGCTGGCTTACCTACTGTTACTGAGTAACAAGCTTGAGGTTTGATGCGAACATCTCAAGAGGACCCACCTTTCCAGTCCTTTTCTTCTAGAAAAGGCCCGTTTTCCTTGCACCCATGTCGAGGGGATCCCTACCTCCTACCATTGTTGATTAGGGTGGATAAGCCCAGCATACAGCTGACTCCAGTGTCTGGATGCTGAGCAAGCCCATGACCTGGGGACCGAGAGCCCTTCTTCAGGGTTTGGCAAGATGGAGCTGGGTCAGTAGGCTTCTTTTCTCTGTGAGACAGAGCGGGGAGATGGAACACCAGATTTCCTTATGACATGATTCCCCTGAAGAAAGCAGGCACAAGGGAAGCGGATGAGAAGAGCGGAATCCACGGCTAGGGAGAGGGCTCAGTGGGTGAACTGATTGTCACACATACCTGAGGTGAAGTCCCCAGAACCCATATAAAATTGGATTCAGTAATGCATGCATCTGTAACCCTATCGCTCCTTCAGAGAGATGGGAGGTGGACAAGCCCTGGCCTGCTATGCAGCAGCAGAGAAATTCAGCAAGAGAACCTGGTCTCTAAGAGTTGGAAGGTGAAAGCCAACCTCTGAGCTCCACATACGCTCAGCACATGCACACTTGCATTCATACACACACACACACACACACACACACACACACACACACACACACACAGGAGAGAGAGGAGAGTGGGGTGAGAGAAGATTCCCAATGGTGTAGATAACTCTGTGTTTTTGCAAGCCACACGGTCTCCCTACAAAGATCCCTTTTCGCCTCTACTGGTTTGACTCGGGTTTCTGCTACATTTGGCTGAAAAAGAAATCTCACTCCTGCAGTGGATTTGTATGAGTCTGGCTTTAATTTACATAGTCAAGAGCTAATTTTGTTTTTATTGTCAACTGCATTTTAATAAGTGTCCCCAACATCTTATTCAAAATGGCATAAGACACAGTGACCACAAATGACTTGCCTTTCCCCCAATAAAAGCAGCAGATGTTCGAAATGCCTCTTGCTTTACATGGAACATTGCTCTATGTCTATCCAGGCAGGTCCCAAGTGTCTTTTTTCACAGAGATGGCCTCAGTCTAATGAAGGGCTTCTCAATCTCTGTAATGCTGAGACCCTTTAATACAGTTCTTCATGTTGTGGTGATTCCCCTAACCATAAAATTATTTTCGTTGCTACTTCATAACTGTCACTTCGCTGCTGCTACGAATTGTAATGTAAGCATCTGATATTCGCCCCTCGTGAAAGGGTTGTTTGACCCCTAAAGGGGTCTTTACCCACAGGTTGAGAACTGCTGGTCTAAATCATGTCTTGGTGTCTCATCTCCCTATCCCACTATCCACGCTATTCAAACACTTTCTCCTGTGAGCGAGAAAGGCATCTCTGGAAAAGAGAAAGTACGTGTTTTGTTTTTGTTTGTTGTTTGTTTTCTTTCCTGTTTTCATTCCGTATAGTGTTCCAAGGGCCTCCTCAAGTTCACACTTTGTCTAACCAGGACGTATTTCCACAGGTCCGGCTGTCCCTGTTTACACTCTGCTTGCCAAGCTCTTCGGGCTGAAAGGAAATCTGACCTTCGTGTTTACCCAGATACGCGCTGATTTCAAGGACAGCCGTCCATGATGACTAATGGTGGGGTTCTTAGAAGTGAGTCCTGGGTCTGGTGCGCTGCTCAGGAAAACAACGCCATAGTTTTTCTCAGCCTACTCCTTCTTAGAGAAGGAACTTCCTGTTTCCTCCTGGGGAATTCCCCCTCCTCAACTCCAAGTCCGGATTCCAGCAACACTCCGAACTCTGACATCAAGAGCAGATGGTCTAGCCTCAAGGCGCCCCGTACACGTGTTCCGGCAGGGGACACATGAATTAAACCAGTGCAGCAGAGACTTCAAGACCTTTATGAATGTCACCATCAGGCAAATTTACTCTCTCTGCTGGCTGAACACTTGAGGACTTGTTAAGGCTGGCTTTTCTGTAGCCATTTTATGGCTATGAGGGAATAAGTCAGTCACCCATATAAGAACAGAGAAACCAAGTCCTAATTACTTGGCTAGAAAATGATTATTATTATTATCATTTTGCAAATACGTTTAAATGGATCTTGGTGTTACAACTAAAATATTCTTAACTTATATTAAAAAAAATCATGGGCAAGTCCTTTGGATAAGAAGAAAATTTGAATGCATACACACACACATATTTGTGGTTTTCTTTTTGAAAAAACAAGATCGCAGAGGCAAATGAAAACTCAGAATCTTTTGGACTAACCAATCAATAGTGATGTGCTTGCCATGACATCCATTTATAAAAGAGTAATGTGTAAGAAACAAGGTCTGAGCTTTTCCCCCCTAAAAATCCAGTAAGTTGTCAGGACAGCAACAATATGAGAGATATAGCCCCGTCTGTTACGATCTCTATGGCAACCATCCATTACAATGAGACAGCCGTCTGATTAGTGACTTTGAGACACCACGAACATCCACTGAGAAGCTGTAATAGGCTCCTCCAGGGAGCAGAACAGATAGCATGTATATACAACTCTAACAGGATTCACTAGATGGGCTGACATGATCGGAGGCTCAACAGACTCGCAGCGGCCATCGGTAGTCAGGAGAGGGGAAAACCCGTAGCTGTTTAAAACCTGCAAGCCTCGGAATGAATGGGACAACTAACAAAACCCCTGTGTAAGGCTAGAGTCCTAGATCAGTGATTCTCAATCAGTGGGTCATGACCCCCATGGGGGTATTCAATGACCTTTTCACAGGGGTCGCACATCAGACATCCTGCCTATCAGATATTTACAATACAATTCATAACAGGAGCAAAATTACAGTTACGAAGTAGCAATGAAAATAATTGTATGGTTGGGGGTCACCACAACATGAGGAATCGTATTAAAGGGTCGCAGAATCAGGAAGGTTGAGAACCACTGCCCTAGGTTGTTATTGGTGAAGTCTGTGTTCAAAGGCTGAAGATTCTGGAGTCACCTGTCCGAGCGGCCACATAAAAGCAGGTGTGTGTCCCCGTGCCTGGTGTCCGTGGTGTTGGGGACTGAAGGACTTGGTGCATGCCAGGCAAGTGTCCAACCAACTGAAACACATCCCCAGCCACAGATTGCTAAAGTTCCTAATTTGAGAAGAAATGTATAACTGTGAATGAGAGAGCCCGACAAAGCATTTGGCAGAATTGCAGGAAATGTGAAACAAACACGATTGTTTTTTTTTGTCCTGGCTTGAGAGTTTCTATGTACATTTACTTCAATCTGTCTCCTTTGTCTGTGATTTCCTTAATTCTCTTACTTCAGCTCCCATTTTTTTTTTCCTGCAGCAAAATTTCCTATGTGATCGGTTGACAATTGTTTTTGCACAGCTCTTAGGGGTGGTCAGCAAGGCGCAGTCTGGATTTTTCTATGTTAAATCCAGGTGAGGAGTTGGCATCTATTAATGTTCATGGGTTTCCTCAATCTCAGGTAATCCACAGACACAACTTTCCATTCCGGCCCTTCTGAATCTTCTCTAGGCCACCGCCAGGGGGCTCTGCTCGCATTACAAATCACAATGGTGTTATTCTTGTGCTTACAATGTATACATAAATATGCATATTGGGGTGGGATGGGGAGATGGCTTAGCAGGTAAGACCTCCTGCTGCTCAAGCATGAGGCCAGATCCCCAGCACCTAAGGAAAAAAAAAACCAGCTGTGGTCTTGTGCCTGGAACCCCAGTGCTGGGAAGGGTAGGGGCAGAGACGGGAGGATCACTCGGGCTTGCCTGCTGCCTGCATAGCCCCCAAAATGGGAAGTTGGGGTTCATCAGGAGGCCCTGTCTTGGGAGAATGAGGTGGAGGTAGATAGAAAGGGACATTCCGTGTACGCCTCTGACCTCTGTGTGCATACACAAAAGCTTATTTTGCATTTTTTTGTTTGTTTGTTTTGAGACAAGGTCTTGCTCTTCTGGGTAGGGTGGTCTCAAACATGGAAACTTCTTGCCTCAGCCTCCTTGTGCTGTGTGTGTGTGCACAACCACACTCACCTTGTGTTTATTGATCTTTGTTTTATGTGTATTAATGCTTGGCCAGTATGTATGTAAGTACATCAAAGTGTGCCTGGTATCCCTAGAGGCCAGAAAACAGGAACTGGATGATTGCAAGCTGCCATGTAGGTGCTGGGAACCCAACCCAGGTCCTCTGCAGGAAGAAATAATGCTCTTCATCGACGGTCGAACCATCTCTCTAGCTCTGTAGTTTGCTTTTAAAAATCTCTGATAAGTGCCAGGCACATGTGTGTAATCCCAGCATTCAGGAGGCAGTGGCAGGTAGATCTCTGTGAGTTTAAGGCCAGCCTGGTCTTCAGAGCGAGATCCAGGACAGCCAGGGCTAGTAGTGAGACCCTGTCTTTAAAAAAACATAATAAAACAAAACAAAACAACAAAAACATTGAGCGGCTGAAGAGAGGGCTCAGTATTTAGGAGTTCACACTGTTCTTGCAGAGGACCTGCAACAGGTGACTTATAACTGACCCCTTTCTACCCTCTAAGGGCACCTGCACACAAGACATGTAGGCACACACATACCGCACATGTCTTAGGGTTTCTATTGCTGTGAAGAGACACCGTGACCACGACAACTCTTATAAAGGAAAACATTTAATTGAAGTGGCATCTTACAGTTCAGAGGTTATCCATTATCATCACGGTGGGGAGCATGGTGGCTGGGAGTACGGTGGTGTACAGGAAGTCGTGATGCTGGAGAAGGAACTGAGAATTCTACATCTCGACCCAAAGGCAACAGGAAGTGAACTGTGTTACAATGATAGCTTGAGCATAGGAGACCTCAAAGCCCGCCCCCACAGTGACACACTTCTTCCTATGAGGCCACACCTCCTAATAGTGCCACTCTCTATGAGCTTATCGGGCCAGACTACCACTATTACAAACTACCACAACATACATAAACATAAATAGAAATAAAAAGAAATAGGTTTTAAAAACCCATTGATGAATAATATGCTAACAAAAATTTTACAGATCTTCAGCACATTTTGATGAGCTTTGATAGCTGGATATGCCTGTGAAGCCATCAGCTCAAACAAGATGTGTAGAACATTCCAGAAGCTCAGAAATTTCTGTTCTCCCCCCTCCTCCTCATTGATCCCCAGCCCTTCCCCTCCATTGGCTTTTGTCACCAAAAATTAGGTTTGTCTATTTGTAGATTTCGTGCCAACGTCATCAAATAAAATGGACTAAGTCACCTACCATGGTCTTTTGAAGAGTCTTCTGTCCTGATGTGGAAGGGGTCTGTGCCTTTTCATTGCTGTGTAGGAATTTATATGAATCTATATTTGTTCTTTCTTCTGTAGCTGGACATTTGGGTTGGTAACAGTAGGGACTTTTTCGGGTTGCTGTGACTATTTGTGTCCAAGTCTTTTGTGGGCATCAACTTTCCTTTGTCTTGGGTAGACACCTGTGAGTGGAGGTGCCAGGCCTTGGGTCCTTTGATGAGGTAAAGACTCCCTTTTCTGAAAGCTCCAACTACCACATGGTTCTCCCCACTTCTCTGGGGTGTCTCTGTACACGTGTCCCTTCCTTTAACCAGACCTCAGCTCCAGGTGCATGTTCCTCTCTGACTGAAACATGCTTCCTTTTCTCCTTCCTGTCAGCCATGTCTCATCCTTCAGTTCTGTCCACCAGCAACCTTTGGCTGCCCACATTCACAGCTGTGTTCTTGGGGCCTGGCACTCAGTGAAATGGGGGTAACATACATGATTGTTTCATATCTCCTTTTCATATAGCAGCAAACACCGGAGAAGGTTATGTGTCTCTTTTCCTCACCCAGAACCTACCTTAGTTTTCTGACACCTTCTGTAGTTTAGAACTAAAAGGTTCTTCATGGGCTCTTCTTGGTCCTCAGCTTGTGATCTGGTTCAGTGGTGCCCAACCTTCCTAATGCTGTGACCCTTTAATACAGTTCTGTAGGCAGGGTTTTCTGTCCCAAATAACCACACAGAGACTTATTATTAATTATAAATGCTTGGCTGATAGCTTAGGCTTATTGTTAACTAGCTCTTATATCTTAAATTAATCCATATTCCTTATCTATGCTTTACCACAAGGTGGTACCTTTTTTCAGCACATCATGTTCATCTTCTGCTTCCTGTGCATCTGGTGGTGACTCCCCATGACTCCACCCTTCTTCTTCCCAGAGTCCTCTCAGTTTGGCTCTCCCGCCTAACCTCTTCCTGCCTAGGTATTGGCTAGTCAGCTCTTTATTAAACCAATGAGAGTAATACATATTCACAGTGTACAAAAAGGACTATTCCACAGCACAGTTCCTCATGTTGTGGTGACCCCAACCATACAAGGTTCCTTTCTGGATGACCAAAAGAGATTTGACCACAGCAAAGAGTGAAATCTACAGCAAGATGTGGGGCAGTCTGTTCATTCATCCAAAGTGGTACTGTATTTCGTTTGTGTATTAGCTTGCCCTCTATCTCTCTAACAAATGCCTGAACAAACCAACTGTATGTGTGGTGTATGCAATGTGTATGTGGGTTTGCTTGCCCATGCATGCACATGCCCATGTCAACACACGTAGAGGCAGAGGTCAACATCTGGTATCGTCTTTCCACTTTGATTTATGAAACAGATTCTCTCATTGAATCTCGTCTCACCGAATCAGCCACACTGGCTGGCCAACTAGCCACTGGGATCCACCTTAGCTCTGGAAGCATGGGCATGTCCCGTGATGCCCAGCTTTTACATGGGTACTGGGGTAGAACTCAGTTCCTCACGTCTGCACAGCAAACACTGTAACCATTGAGCCATCTCCTCAGGCCAGGAAAAGTGTTATTTTGGCTCCCAGTTTTGGAAGTCTTGGTCTATGGTGGGTTCACCTCTCTCTCTTGGGCCTGTGAGAGGGCACCACACCACGGTGGGCTCATAGAAGGAGATCACAGCAGAGCAAAATCACTTCACTTGTAGTAAGGAAATGGAAAGAAAGAAGAGAGGAGATTGTATTATCCTCTTCAGGAATGTTCCCTGTTGGGGCTAGAGAGACAGCTCAGCAGTTACAAGAATTACAAGACCAGAGATGGATTCCCAACACCCACATCTGTTGGCTCACAACCACCAGTAACATCAGCTGTAGGGATGTAACACCTCTGCTGGCCTCCACAGATGTGCACCCATAAGACATATATTCATATAGATACACACACACACACACACACAAACACACACCCCAATACAAATAATAAAAAATAAATCTTAAAAAAAAATCCAATACCAAATGGTCAGCTCTGAAAATGTACATAGATGAGTAATGTTATACAGACTAAGCAGTGTAGTAGTATTTTTTCGAGAACACCAGCCTGCAAATAATGACATGGAGACTTCTTATTAATTATGAAAGCTTGGCTTATAGCTTAGGCTTGTTTCTAACCAGTTTTTAACAACTTAAATTGACCCATTTCTATTCATCTACATCCTGCCATGTGGCTTGTGGCTGTTACCTCTCTTCCTGCATGTTCTACTTCCTCTGTGTCTGGCTGGCAACTCTGCCTTTCTTCCTCCCAGTGTTCTCTCTCTTTCCAGAAGTCCCACCTACACCTCCTGCCTAGCTATTGTCCATTCAGCTTTTTATTACACCAATCTCATCAATACATCTTCACACAGTATACAAATATCCCACAACAAAGCAGATTGCATTTATGTATTTAGGAACACACACACACACACACAGAGTTGGTTTGTTCAGGTCTTTGTTAGAGAGATGGAAGGCAGATCAATATGCATATGAAGTGTACAATACCACTTTGGATGAATGTGTGGACTGCTCTACATATCCCTGTAGATTCTACTCTTTGCTTTGGTCAAATCTCTTTTCGTCATCCAGAAAGGAACCTGTGTGTGCTCTCACTGTGGATTTCTCCAGGCTGGATGTAGTCATGGGGAAAAAACCAGACAATCGGTTTTACTTAGCTTCGTGGGAAGAGAAAAAGCCATTCCAACCTTAATACTTCTCATCTAAATCAGATCATTGTGTAAAGAAAATTCCTGGGGCTGGCAAGGTGGCTCAGAGGTTAAGAGCACTGGCTGCTCTTCCAGAGGTCCTGAGTTCAATTCCCAGCAACCACATGGTAGCTCACAACCATCTGTAATGAGATCTGGCGCCCTCTTCTGGTGTTCTGCACTGTATACATAATAAATAAATCTTTTTTTTAAAAAAAAAAAAAAAAAGAAAAGAAAGAAAGAAAGAAAATTCCTACTGAACTGGCTTCTGATCCGAACATGCCATCCAAGCAACCTAACGCACTCAGCAAATCCTCCACCCTGAACCAGGCCAAGGAGCGGTTTGTTCCCTTTGAGCCCCGATAGCACTGGGTTTCTTGGAAAGTGAATTTTTTTTCTGAGAATTATTTCAGAAAAAAAAAAAAGTGAAGTCAGAAGATAAAATGCTATGCAACAGGGGCTGGTGGGTAAGATCACTTGCTGTGCAGGCGTGAGGAGCTGAGTTCAACCCCCCACCACCCACATAAAAGGCTGGGAGTGGCCTTGCAGGTGTTTGTGAGGGAGCAGAGCAGAGCAGAGCAGGAGGGGATTACTGGGACTTGCTGGCTGCCAGCATAGCTCCAGGTAAGACACCCTGTTAAAGGAATAAGGCAGACTGTGAGAGAGAGTGGGGTAGAGAGGGCACCAGATGACTTCTGGCCTTCACTCCCACCTCCCCCCAAAGTGCAGACACCATGCACTTATTTAAAATTTTCTTTATTATGTATGTGTACAGTGTTCTGTCTGCATGTCTGCCTGCACGCCAGAAGAGGGCACCAGAGCTCACCATAGATGGTTGGGAGCCACCATGGGGTTGCTAGGAATTGAACACAGGACCTTTGGAAGAGCAGCCAGGGCTCTTAACCTCTGAGCCATCTCTCCAGCCCCGACACCATGCACTTCTGCACACACATGCACACATACAAGGAAAAAAAAAGTGGGGGGAACACTGTAATGAAAAGCACCACAGTGAGGTATTGCCCCATGTGACTGGCCAGAGTGGGGCACTCGGGGCTTTGTTTTAATAAGCAAGGCTGTTCAGGGGTGTTTCAGCTCTGCTCTTCCCTCAAAACTCCACGTGCATGCCGTAATGAAGATGGTTGATCTAGGAGGGATTGGAGAGATGGCTCGATTGTTGAGAGTACTGGCTGTATTTCCAGAGGACCTGGGTTAGATTCCCAGAACCCATATGGTGGCTCACAACCATCTATACCTCCAGTCCCAGGGGATCCAGAGCTCTCCTCTGGCCTCAGTGGGCACCAGGCACACACATAGAAGCCAGCGAAATATCCATGCACATAAAATAAAATAAGAAATTTAAAAGATGATTAATCTAATCGTACACACTTGCACATAACTCTTTTTCTCACAGACAGTTCATGTCTCAGCCTGATTTTATAAAAAGTGAATGGACATGAAGGTGTTCTTTCTTCTTTAGGAAGGACTATGATGTGAAAGAAATCAACGTTCATCTTTATCACTCTACAATTACTTTGACTTACATCAGAAAATGGGGTTATTTTTAAAATCCAGCAACTGCTTATAAAAAGGAATAGAAGGATGCTTGCCTAGGCTTTATTCAGGAACATACAATCCTTGAAGAGAGAGTCAAAACTGATGATATACATTAGAAATGGCTTTTAAAAAAGGGGGGCTGGAGAGATGGCTCAGAGGTTAAGAGCACTGGCTGCTCTTCCAGAGGACCTGGGTTCAATTCCCAGCAACTACATGGTGGCTCACAACCATTTGTAATGAACCCTGGTACCCTCTTCTGGTGTGCAGGCATACATGCAGACAGAACACTGTACACATAATAAATACATCTTTAAAAAAAAAAAAGAAAGAAAGAAAAAGGAAAGAAAGAAATGGCTGCTCTTCCAAAGGACCTCGGTTCAATTCCCAGCACCCACATGGCAGCTCACAGCTGTCTGTGACTCCAGTTCTAGGGGACCTGTCATACATGCAGGCAAAACACCAATGCAATAAATAAAAATAAAATAAAATAAAACCAAAGAATAGAATTACTGTCTGTATTAGTTACCTCAGATGTGAGGTCTCAACTGCCCCGTGCCTTCTCTAAGCCAATATGGACTCTAACCTGGATCTGCAATCCGAATTAAACTCGTTTTTTTTTTTATAAGTCATTTTAGTCATAGTGTTTTTTCACAGGATTAGAAAGGTAACTAGTGGGATTAAAGGTGTGTGCAACCACCGCCCGGCCTCAGAAAGGTATTAAAGCAACACTTTATTCACTGGTCAGCTTTCCCTCACAAATACCTGAGGTGACCAATTTATAAGGAAGTGACTTTACAGATATATATTCTATTGGTTTGATGTAGCTGGAAAATTCATTATTCATTGTGTTGAAATGTTAATTGGCTATCTGCTCTCTCTCTCTGTACACACACACACACACACACACACACACACACACACACACACACAACCCTTGCCCCTCTGCCCCTCTGCCATAAGTCCAATCTGGAGACCCCCTGAGAGGCTCTGGCATATAGTCCTTACTTTTCTGAAGTAAGGACTCTTTCTGATTAGGGACTTGAGCAGATTAAAGATGCTAAATGCATAAAGCCAAGTGTTGGGAATTTGCTGTATGGACCTGCTTCTCCTCTGTTATCAGCGGAATGCACCATTTCCTCTTTCTTCACTTTTTTTCCTTCCCCTTTCTATCTTCAAGACATGGCAGAAAGAAGCTGTTCTGGTGCCTGTGATGTAATGGAGGTCCCGTGATGACGCTGGGATCGCAAAAGCCGGCAAGGAAATCTGCTATCAGTGTTCGTTACCGGATATGACGGTGCAGGTCAAGTTTCAGCTTTCTTGGAAAGCGGTGCTTCAGAGAAACTAGAAGAATATTCTTAATTTATTGCACAATGAAATCCCATCCTCTGTCTGCGGGATAGAGGATGGCTTCAAGGGTCTGACAACCTGGGAAATGTAAAAGACAGTTCTACTTTGTGGACGCATTGTGGGCCATCTGTTCAAAGAGTAACTACCTCCATCCTAGATAGTCTGGTGACTTGAGCACTTTTTTCTTTTATTCATCTATTTACTTTACATCCCATTGCAGCCTTTCCCCCATCCTTCCCTCCCAGTTTCTCTCCCCCTTCTCCCCTTCTCACTCCCCAATCCCCCACTTCCATCTCCATCCAGGAAAAGGCAGGTCTCCCATGAATATCAACAAAACATGGCATATCAAGTTGCAGTAAGACTAAGCCCCTCCCCATGTCCTGGGCAAGGTGACCCCGTGTGAGGAGTAGGGTTCCAGAAGCCAGTAGAAGAGGACTTGACCCCTATTACATCACCAAGACCTGTTCAGGGCAGCTTTGAAGTACCCCACTTTCTATAACTCTCAGGTAGTCCTCATCCCTTCACAAAGGAACTAGAAGCATTAGCTTTCTTTGTCTGTCATAAGCAGTCTTCACACACTGGGTAACTTAGAAACTTACTTTCTCACAGTTCTAAAGAGCAAGAGCCTAGAAGGTGCCAGCAAGACGGGATCCTTGTAGCTAGAGTTTTTCTGCCTGGCCCACAATCAGGACAAATCTCTGTCACCTGCCAGTCCCACAGCCGCTCAGACCCAACCAAGTAAACACAGAGACTTACATTGCTTACAAACTGTATGGCCGTGGCAGGCTTCTTACTAACTGTTCTTATATCTTAAATTAATCCATTTCTATAAATCTATACCTTGCCACTGGCTCGTGGCTTACCGGCATCTTCACATGCTGCTAGTCATGGCAGCGGCTGGCAGTGACTCCCTCCACCTTCCTGTTCTTTTAATTCTCTCTGTTAGTCCCGCCTATACTTCCTGCCTAGCCACTGGCCAATCAGTGTTTTATTTATTGACCAATCAGAGCAATTTGACGTACAGACCATCCCACAGCAGATCCTTTCTCAGGTTCTGAGGGATAATCAGTTCCCCGTCTCTGTCTCAGAGCTTCTGGCGGCTGCTGGAAGATTTGTGATCCAGGACTGGGGGGGGGGGGACTTCCTCCTGGGGATCATAGAGATAAGAACTAAGACTAAAATATGAACTCTCAGGCAACTTTATATTTGAAAGGAAATCAGGGTTGAGGGAAAGGGGCCACACTGATTGTGGGAGATTTAAGCTGTCTGCAGAGGGAGAGAAAAGTCAATCCGGTTTCTGGAGTGGTCTGAGGGTTTTGTTACTCATGATGATATTTCCTCGTGGTCCGAGGGGACTTTCCTGTGCAAGACACAGATCCGCATCCAGTTCGTCCTTGGAGACCTCCTGGTACTATCTTGAATCTCGTGCCATAAGATAAAGGACCAGCGGCAAACACGTTCCATCCATGGCTGACAAGGAGGAGGGAAACTCGTGGTGGGCACAGGCTTCAGGGTTTAAGGGCATGAGAACCTATGTCTGCCCTTCCACAGAGGTCACGCTTTCTGCCTCACTTGTGTGCATCGTTCCACTTCCGTCTTCTCCCCCCTCTTGTTCTCCCCCCACCTTCCCTTTCTCTTGAGACTGTCTTTGGACTTAGGACCCACCCTAAGCCAGCACGCTCTCATCTCGAGAGAACCCTTCACTTAATTAACGACGCCTGCAAAGATTCTTCTTCCAAATTAGGTCACATTCGCAGGTTCCGGGGACTAGAACATGGACACAGCTTCTGAGGGGCAACTCAACCCACTACGTGCGACTTCATAATCATCCAGCTCTGTATTCCCCAGAGGGGGAAGTGAGGGGGATTCTTCCAGTGGGAGCACATTGACTCTTCACAAGTTAACTCCACCAACGACTGTTGTAGGGAGAATTCTGAGCCCCCTCCCACCCCCACCCCTGTATTTGAAGAGTTTTATATCTTTAGAGGGGTGATTAGAGTAAATGAAGTCATTGGGGTGGTTCCCCCATGCAATCTGACTGGTGTCTTAATCTGAACGGGAAATGAGGCCACAGGAAAAGATGCCTATCTGCAGGCCGAAGAGAAGTCTCAGGCATAATCGTCTTTGCTGGGAACCTGACCTCAGGCTTCCAGCCTCCATCCGAGACCATGATGAAGCAAACTGCTGTTGCTTTGGCCATTTGGTCTGTGACGCTTTGTCATGACGGTCCTTCAAAATGAATGTTAAGGTCCACAAGCCCACTCACTCTCTGCCATGGTTCCACATGGTCCTTCCTGCCAGGCACTCTAGAGACAGCAACCACCTTGGAAAAGGAGACCCAAAGTAAGACGTCCTGTCTCTTGTAGCGTCTCAAGGATGGGGCTTGTTATTCTTTTTTGGGGTGGGTGGGGTGGGTGACAGGGTCTCACTATGTAGCCTGGGCTGGCCTGGAACTCACTGCGTAGATCAGGCTGGCCTTGAACTCGTAGAAATCTACCTGGTTCAGCCTCCCTAGTCCTGGGATTGAAGACGTGGCCACGATGCCTGGCTTCATCTGTGTCTTTTGATTTTCTTATTAATCAGTATTGTTTCCTGGTGACCATAACACAATGGGTCCTTAGGCATGGCACTTCTCTTCCTCAGCGGATCCTCAGGCTTGATGAAACAGCTTATGAAAATCTAGCAAAGGATTGATTGGTTTGGTGTAGGTTTTGGTCCCTGCGCTAATGGCTGTGATTCAAGAACTGGGGGTGCTGTGATTGTCACTCTAGGAATGCATGCTCATCCCTGCAGCCAGCAAATCAGGGCATCATGACTGGACATTCTATCTGAACTTCACCACACCAGCCCCGAGCACGTCACGTTTAACTTCAGCGAGAATGTCTCAGGTGGAGTGTAGACTTGGAAGTGAACAGAGGAGCTCAGGAGTGAGGAAAGTGAGAGTGTGGTCAGAAGCCAAAGAGAATTAGGGCTTGTTGGGAACATGGCGTGGAGACCAGAGGTGCTCTTTCAGCCTTCACGGCCCCTAGATCGGGAGTCTCATATGATGGCAACCTAGCTCATCAGTGGCAACACTGAGAACTTAGGAGACACACAGAAACAAAAACAAAAAAAACAAACAAAAAAACACATTTTGGGGGTGTGCTGGCGAATTTTATGTTGACTTGACACAGGCTAGCATCACCTGAAATTGAGAAAATGTCTCCATAACATTGGGCTGTGGAGCAAGCCTGCAGGGTATTTTCTTAACTAGGATTTGATGGGGGAGGGTCCAGCCCATGGTAGGTGGGGCCACCCCTGGACTGGTGGTCCTGGGTTCTATAAGAAAGTAGGTCGAGCAAGCCAAGAGGGGCAAGCCAGTAAGCAGCACCCCTCCATGGCCTCTGCATCAGCTCCTGCCTCCAGATTCCTGCCCTGTTTGAGTTCCTGTCCTGACTTCCTTCAGTGGTAGACTAGGATGTGGAAGTGTAAGCCAAATAAACCCTTTCTTCCCCAAGTAGCTTTTGGTCATGGTATTTTGTCACAGCAATAGTAATCCTAAGACAGGGGGCCGACCTAACGTCTACTGAATCAGAAACTATGGTGGGGCCCTGTAATCTGTAGTGTGTGTGTGTGTGTGTGTGTGCGCATGCACATGTTCATGTGCGTGTGAATGTGTGCACATGTGTGAGGAAGCCAGAAGTTGATATCGGGTGTCTTTCTTAATCACTACCTTATTTTTTGAGACAGGGTCTCCCACCAAACCCGAAGCTCATCAATTCTGCTAGACTCGGTAGCCAGCAAACCCTAGGGATCCTCCTGTCTCTACCTCCCCAGTTCTGATGTTACAGGTGTGTGTCGCCGCACCTGACTTTTTACATGGACCCTGGGGATTGAACTCGGGTCCTCGAGTTTGTGTAGTAAACCCTTTACTGACTAAGACAACTCCTCAGCTCTTGTCATCTGCGTTCCAGCAAGCCCTCCAGATGATCCAGATGCAAGTTGACATTTGAGGACCACTACAGACAGGAGCAAGCTTTCCAGAGCTGGACTGTGATGCCGTCTGCCCCAGGGAGGCGTATGTGCATGCTGTTAATGTGTTTCCACCAGCGGAACCTTCAGGAAGCAAGCAGTCAGTCTGGGATGGACATGGAAGGGCCCAAGGCATACATTTCTATAAAACAAGCCAAGGAGAAAAGGAAATTTGCTCCAGGGACGTCTCTGCTGCCTGAGTGTCAGCTAAGTGATATCTTTCCATTCCTCTGAACAACACAGTAGAACATGGATGACTGAGAAGATGAACCCGGCACACTCCCAGAACTTGCTGAGCCCCTGGGAAATGTCAACCAGAAGTCCAATTTGCTTCTTGACTAGTGCCTTTACAGTTGAAAACCTTCTAAAACAGACCTGTCTCTTCATCACTTACACACCAGGATAATCAATCCTAAGGGGCCAGATCTCAGTAAGATTTGTGATCTTTATGAACCACTCTGACTCAAATTCTGATTTGGTTTGAGAGACAACGCCTGGGATGCAAGGGGTTCTCACTGACTTCTGGGATTTGTGTGTGATCTCAGAGGGACGCCGTCCGTGGCACAGTCAGGATGTAAACCCATGGCTCATGTCCCATTTAGAGCTGACACACGAAAGTCAGCTGCCGGGTGGGCAGTTGGCGGAAGTGTGGCACATTGTTAAAAAGCACTAAGACACAGCTGCTTAGGTCAGTGTTTTGTCTCTGAAACCTGGAATGGTAGCAGCATGTGCTAAATGCACTGAAAGAAAGATTTCAGAGTCTCCAGGGGTCTACAGCTCACTGGCTCCTGTTCTGAGCATTAATTCTTTCCACTGGGGACCATAAATAGAGCCCATGTAGGCAGCGTTGACTCCATGATTGAGAGAAATGAAGACACACATTTCCTTGTGTAAAAGTTACTTTGAGATGGTGATAGGGATGCATCGAAGCAAGCGAGGGGTCTTCTGGTGTGTGGAGCCGTGTGCATCTGACCCGTGAAGACAGCTTGGTGTGTAGGAGATGGGATGACATTTTACTGATTCTGATACCTTTCAAGAAATCGCTTTATTTTTTCCCAGAAACGCTGAAAATAATCTTTTTATATACTTATTTCTTTCCCACATGCATTCCTCAGATGTAATTTTTGCAATGAAATACCCAAGACGGACTCCTTATAAAGAAAGAGGTTTATTTAGCACCCTTGGAAGTTCGAGGGCATGGCACTGTGTAATCTGGGTTCCAGTGAGGGTCCATTTTTCTGTGTCACAGACTGCAGATGGTGGTTTGCACTGCCAAACATGGGGTCAGAGAGAGTGGGACCCCACTCTGGCTTTTGTGACAAACCTCCCCAGAGAATTACCCAGGCTCTTGTAAGAAATACTTTAATTCCTTTCAAGGGCATACTTCCAATAGACCAAAGGATCTCGCATTAAGCATCTCCTCTTCAAGGTCCACCACCCGACACCATCACGCTGGGTATCAAGCTTCCAGTACATGGATCCTTGAGGGAAAACCAGTTCCTAACTATGCTACTATGAAAGAGAAGATAGCATAAGAAAGGAGGCATCTGTGATATGACCCCCACTAGCTCCAGTCTCTCCTAGAATATTACTGTCTTGGGTATGTTCCTCTGTGGTACCTCCTATTGGAGATACTGGAGTATGTTTCCCCATCCATGAGTGCTGCACCAGCTACTAAGACTCAATAGGCGTGGTGGTGCATGCCTTTATTTAATCCCAGAACTCAAGAGGCAGAGGCCGGTGGATCTCTGTGAGTTCGAGGCCAGCCTGATCTACAGAGCGAGTTCCAGGACAGACATCAAAGCTACACAGAGAAATCCTGTCTCAAAAAAACAAACAAACAAAAAAACAAAAAACCCCAAACAAATAAACAAACAAATAAAAAAAAATAATAACAACAAAAGGATTCAATAGAATAGCTGTGGACTTGACAGAGATTTTCAGCTCAGGCTGTCTGTCTGAGCTTCTTGGGCTTCTGCTTCCTACTGTGAGAAAGTCCTGTGTTGCTGCTGGTTCAAGGAAAATCGGAGAAATATGGAGTAGACTAAACCCCGAGGGGGAGCCTGGAGCAGAGCTCTCCCAGCTGACCCGAAGATCTCGGAGGGGAGAGTATGATGCCTCTGGTGAGCCACTGAGCCGTTTCTCACACAGCGTACTTGAGCTAGAAACCCAGTGAAGAAGATGTCCTTCAGGTGGCTCCCAGGCAAATGCTGAGAAGTGAGAAGAGACCCTGGAAAAAAGCCAAATGAATGCTAAATGTTGATGGACAGTCCTGGTGCTCAAATCAAGCCAACAGTTATGAAACAAGTCCAGTCCTAAGCCTCCGAATCAGAACTAAAAATCACATCCAGTCTGCTGTGTCTTAGAAGTTCTGTCCTCGGTGGGCAGTGAACTTCGGGGCCTGCATTAATTGAGCTAAGACTGTTCCATGCTAGCCTCTGGGGACAACAGTGGATGTTTTATTTCAAAGAGTCCCCTGGAGAACTCTATGCAGTCCCCAGCTAATACTATCCACATTTCCAGCCATAGGAACAGAACCTCAGAGAGGTAAGTAACCTCAGAAGCAGAGAGGCAGGATGACGAGCGGGGCTCATACTTAACAGCCACGTCTTTTACGCCATTGGCTGAAGGTTTGCCAGACAAGCATAAGGACCTGAGTTTGGGTCCCCACCACCCTCACCAAAAGCCAGGTGTGGTGGCGTACATGAAATCCCATCACCTATGAGGCAGAACCTGGAACATTCTCACTAACTAGTCTTGCCAAAACAGCAAGTTCCAGACTCAGTGAGAGGCTCTGCCTTAAAAAATAAGCTGAACAGTTACATCGGAAGAGACCTGATATACCTCTGGCCTCATAGGCACACACGTAAGTGTACATGTATACATGTATATGTACACACATTTGAAAGAAAGAAAGATGGGTAGAGGGAGATGGGGGATGAGAAAGAAAGGAAGAAAAGAAAAAGCCTTCCCCAGGAAAACGGGAGATGCATAGCTTAACTCTGGACTTGACCTCAGCCACCTCTGTTCTTGATCATCAGCTTAAAAACTCCCCATCTCCTTCCATTTTGGCCTGGTGAGCTGGCTTCGCAGGAAGGCCCTTGCTGCTGAGTCTGGCTACCCGAGTTTGATTTTGGGCTGCACATGGTGGAAGGAGAGAATCAGCTCCCGCAAGTTGGCCTTTGACCTCCACTTGCTTGCAATGGCCCATGCATGCCCCCATCCTACTCAAAGTAAATAAATAAACAAATGTTAAAAAAAACCCAAACAAATGACCATTTCATTGCTTCTGCCTCTAGCTCTTCCTTGAATTTGCCGCTCAGCTGGATGGCGCTTCTAACTTCCAAATCCCACATTTCACTCTTCCTTGGGGTGGTTGGAATGAGAATAGACCCCATAGGCTCGTGTATTTGAATGCTTGGTTCCAGTTGATGGAACTGTTTGAGAATAGCTAGGCGGTGTGGCCTTGATGGAGGAGGTGGTGTGTCACTGGGTGCCAGCTTTGAGGTTTCAAAATCATCTCCAGTTGGCTCTTTCTTTGCCTCAGGCTGTGGCTCAGATGTAAGCTCTCAGCTACTGCTCCAGCTCCATGCCTGCCTTCCTGCTTACCTCCAGGTTCCCTGCCATGACGGTCATGGACTCTAACCCCCAGGAACTGTGAACTCCTGTTGTGGGATAATCTTTTTGTACACTGTGAAGATGTGTCTTTGCCAAGGCACCTTCTGGTTGGTTTAATAAAGAGCTGAATGGCCAATAGCTAGGCCGGAAGAGGTTAGGTGAGACTTCTGGGGGAGAGAGAGAGAGAGAGAGAAAGAGAGAGAGAGAGAGAGAGGAATCTAGGTGTAGGAGGGGCGTCAGAGGACATGGAGAGGAAACAGGAGGTGCAAGATGGAAGAGAGGTTAAAAAGTCCTGAGGCAAAACCCAGGTTAATATAAATGGGTTAATTTAGGTTATAAGAGCTAGTGGGACAAGCCTAAGCTACAGGCTGAGCTTCCATGATTAAGAAATCTCCATGTCTGTTTTTTTTTTTTTTTTTGAGCTGGTGGCCCAAAGGAATGTCCGACTACAAGCTCCCAAATTAAATACTGTCTTTTATAAGTTGCCTTGGTCATGGTGTGTCTTCACACCAATAGAAAAGTCACTACGGCGACCTTCACAGAATGAGATGAGTGTAAGGTGAGTGAGGGAAGACCCTGCTTGTTTGCACAGTTCAGAGACATAGTTCCTGGGATGAAACTGTCACCCCGGCCCTCAGACTGGATCCACAGAAGAGCCTGAGTTAGACCCACGCTTTAAGGACACGGGAGGGGTTCGCCAAAGAGCGATGCCGGTTGTAACAGAATGCCAAGCCGGGTGAGCATGCTTCTGTCTCTCTGAGCGTGTCTGAATGCCTTGAACACCCCTCAAGCGGGTTCCTTGGTGACTCTGTGCATCCCAAAGGCCATTGCTACGGTGTCTACACATTAAAATATGTCAGTAGCCTAGACATTTGTCACCTCCCATCAAGTCCAGGTCAGTACAGATGAGCAGGTCTCTGACAATGCTGTAGAATGGCTGTCGAGAGAACTTAGCTAGAGTTGTATAAAGAGTTTAAAGAGGATGTATTCAAACACAATGTTTCTTTTTTTTCCCTGCTACATATTCGTTATATGAGAGTGTTAGATTTCAAAAAGACAGTTTCTTTGCAATATATCATGTACGTTAACCATAGTCATGCCCCCCTTTCCCTCCCTGCTAGTCTCCTTCCCTCCCCCATCTCCTTCCATGTCATATATACATATGTACATGCATATGTATACATATATATATGTTGCTTTATGTAGCTGTGAAAAAATCTAGGACCCACAAATATAAGCAAGTTTTGTTTTGTTTTAAAGAAAAGATTATCATTTTTCCAGAATATGTAAACTTCTAGCCCTAATTCTAGTTGCTTGCTGTTCACAAGCCGGAAAAGAGAAGGCTTTTGGGGGGGGGGCACCACTAAAGAGATCTTATTTTATTTTTATTACAATTTTTCTTTATCCTTGAGAATTTCATACATGTATACAATGAAATATGATTGTAGCTAACCCTAGGAGACCTTATCACATGTCATATGCTAGATATTATAGCTTCCTTGTTAAAAGCAATTTCCAGGACCACGTAGACTCTCCTTGGAGAAACAGTAGGGAGAGCCTGTATTTTAGAAAAGCTCATCCCGTGTTTCGATGGTGGTGGGCATGGCAGCTACCAGCAGGAAGGATAGTCACAAGCACTTACAACTGAAACAGAGGTAATCTGAGCTGATGAGGAAGAGGCCTTGCACCATCAACTTGATCCGTGGGAACGGAAGTGTCTCTTCCCCATGAACTTTAGTCAAAGTTACAAGCCCAGTCTCTGAGTCAAGACTATTGAGTTGTCTGCTGTAAAAAAAAAAAAAAAAAAAAAGAAAAGAAAGAAAGAAAGAAAGAGAGAGACGGGGAGGGAGGGCAGGAGAGGGGGAGAGGGAGGGAGGGAGGAAGGGAGGAGGAGGAGGAGGAGGAGGAGGAGGAGAGAGAGAGAGAGAGAGAGAGAGAGAGAGAGAGAGAGAGAGAGAGAGAGAACAGAATCTCAGATAGCTCAGGCTGGTCTCCAACAAGACATATAGCCAAGGCTAACCTTGAGCTGGTAATCCTCTGCCTCCACCTCCCGAGTTCTAAGATTGCAGGCATGTACCCTTGTACTCTCTGAGCTGATGTTCTGACCTAGAATATATGGTGTGGGAGTAGGAAAGGGAAGTTCCCTGTGGGAAGCAGAGTAACGTCCCCTAGATTACCCACAGAGATCTTTTCCCAATCCCTGGAACCTATCTGAGGGTCACGTGGCAAAGGGGTATAAAGCTGCCAATCAACTGACGTTAAAATGAGGAGAGTGTCCTGGACCAGCCAGGGGGCACAGTGGAGTCCTAGGGGTCCGTCAGAGTGGAGGAGGGTAGGGAGGAATAAACAGAGGCAAGGGAACAAGAGAAGACCGCGCCTGGATGTTGTTAGCTCCGAAGGGAGGCTCTATAGCCAAGGAACGTAGGAAGCTTCTAGAAGCTAAAGAGGGCAAGGAAAGACACTTCACACTAGGCTTCTAGAAGGAGCGGAGCCCTGCTGACACCTTCATGTTAGGCTAGTGAGGCCCAGCTTGGACTTCTGAGTTCCAGCGCTGTAAGATGCTAACTCTATCTTGATTTTTGAGCCACTGATTTGATGGACATTTATGACTGTCACAACTGAAAACGACAACACCCCCCAACAAGAAAAAGAAACAGTGTTTCTTTCCAGAAGGCAGGCGTTGCTGGATGGGGAAATAGACTAGACCAGCTGCACTCTACCAACCAGTCTCTGGGCATCTTGTTAGGTCTTTTCTAAGGGGAGATGAAATCTGCTTCCTGTCACATCCCTCGCCTGTTCCCCGAAGAAAATGCTCCCAGTGCCCGCCCGTGAGCAGGAGCAGAAAAGCCTGTGTGTACTCCACTGCCTGGATGGCTGCATCCTTCCTTTGTTGCTGGTCCCCAGGAGCAAGTTCCTAAATCTTGGTGGGCTTCAGTGAGGTGGTGATGATTGTCTGATGGGTGCTTTACGAAGATGAAAGACGTGTACCTATAAAGAACTCTGCCTCACTGCTGGCACACAGGGGACACTTAAGAAATGTTACTAGTAATTCTTGTGACATTAGGTAATGTAGTATAATTCTGGCCTCAGAGCCAGATTGCCTGGGTGTGAAACTAACCTTTGCCACTTGGAATGTCTGTTAGGGCAAGTGATTAATTAGCTCTTAACCCAGTTCAGTTCTTATGCCAAATGCAAATGTTATGAGTATTATCTCACAGAGCTGTGATGAGGAGCAGGATTAATACAACTATCAGCTAGTGTTTGATGTATATGATACATGCTGTCTCCCACCATCCTCTGTTGCCCTTAGTACAGGGTCACCCTCACTCTGGACGGTTAGTAACTAAACAAAGCACTCCCAGGAAGGTTTGGTGGTATCTCACACAATCACCAACACCTTTCCAGGAGGGAAGAACCATGGTTGCCACACTGTGGAGGAGAAGCATTATCTTTCTTCCGATCAGGAAGCAAGATGTGGTCGTACTCTGTCATGCTGCAAAGGACAGTGGGAAGTTCCTAAACACACCCCACTCGGTGGGACGGGGTCGGGATGCAGTCCTGCAGGAGTGTATGGCTGACCTGTCATTTTCATGCTCGGTGACAAGGTGAGAAGGTTAGTTTAAGGAGCCTTGCGAGTTTCCTGTTGAGAGTAATCCTTTCAACAATACCAGTTTCAACAAGAACTCTCACCTAATAGATAACGACAGGAGATATGACAGCCAGTAAACAAGCGTTTGATGGCAACAGCTGATTTAATCAAAACATCCTGGTTCTTCCCCATGTGAACCCGCACAAAGAATGAACCGATCCAGCGGCGACAAAAATATTTGTTTAACTTTGCCACATTTGTTTACTGGTACGGACTGTTTAACTTGATTGGCCAGAGCGGTTGGAAAGAGAGAGAAAATACCCCAGGCCTTCTGTGACTCTGACAACTAGCAGGAATGCCAGGGGCCTGGCGAAGGAGAGAACTGACTACTCAAAGTTGTCTTCTGCCCTTATACAAGTACGGCAGTTCCTACACACACACACACACACACACACACACACATACACACACACTAATTTAAAATATAAAATTACATTAAGGAGCAGCAGCAGAATTATGCTATGGGCACAAACATACTTATTTAGAAGTCAATTTGATAGGTTTTTTTTTTTTTTTTTTTTTTTTTGAGGTAATATCTCGTAAAGCCTTAGCAGGCTTTGAGTTTATCCACATGGTTGGGATGACCTTGAACTTTTGATTCTCCTGCTCTGATGTCCTAAATGATCAGATTGCAGGCCTGTACTTGGCTTACACCCAACCAGGGCCGGGAGTACGTCAAGTAAGCATCCATGATTCCAACACTGTTATGGAGAGATGGGAGGGGGAGACAGGAATTCGCTTGAAGTCCATGGACCATCTGACATGGAGTATGAGGGGCAGTGGCAGAGATAACTATGGCACACGCACTAGTGCATGGTATAGGCTGATACACACACACACACACACACACACACACACACACACATACACACACAAATAAAAAAGAAAGTTCTGTTCCCTGGTCCCTAGAGAGGGATAGGGGCTGCAGTAACTATTAGAGTTTGGGATTTTGTTTTGTTTTGTTTTGTTTTTTCGAGACAGGGTTTCTCTGTGTAGCTTTGCGCCTTTCCTGGAACTCGCTTTGTAGACCAGGCTGGCCTCAAACTCACAGAGATCCGCCTGCCTCTGCCTCCCGAGTGCTGGGATTAAAGGCGTACGCCACCACCGCCCGGCAGAGTTTGAGATCTTAAATGTCCCAAGACCATGTGCTGACTTGGTTCCAAGACAAGCATAATCAGGTTGTAGAACCTTCAAGAGGTGGGGTCTAGCAGAAGGAAGTTAGTTCATTAGTGGATGTGCCCTTGAAAGGGATATCAACACCCCAACACCTTGCCTTCTCTATTTACTTTCCAGTTGTCTCCAGATGAACAGTTTTCCTCTGTCCTGAAGTTGACATGGCTCGCAGCCCTGGAGACCAAGTGATCGTGGACTGAGGCTCTGAAAATCTGATCATTAAATTCATTATTTTTAGTTTTTTATTACAACAACAGAAAGCTGACTCGATGACCGATGACCAACCACGCGTCTGTTTAATAAAACTGCCACCAGCATTTTAGCAACTGGGTTTGAAGATCCTCTGGAGTGAAGAGCACATTCACCCTTCAAGAGGCTAGCTCACCCCAAACCCACAGAGGCTCCTGCAAGGGCACGCCTCCCCTCAGCTGCCTGTTCATTTGCATGCTGTATAATGGACTGTATAGTGTTAAGTAAAAATTGCAGGTCATTGTGCACCAGGTTCCTCAACCACACTAAAGTTCAATTCTCTAAACTGAAACTAAGCTGGTCTCTGACTTTCCACTTTCCAAGAAATCAGAAGAAAGATAACGGCTGGATTTCCCCAGAGGCGGCTCCAGTTGGCAAGATAATGGTGCTCTTTTTTCTCTAATCCTTCTTCAAAATAGGTCACCTGAAGTGATCCAATATTAATCATATATTTTCCTATTCTTGCGTCGCTCAGTCCAATGCCTGACCAGGAGAGCAGTCTGACACAACACATTTACTTTTTCTTTTTAACGTTTACTTATTTCAGATCTTTTAACTTACAGGATCCAGCCCCTTGGCTCAGCCTATTAAAACACCTCTAAGGAATGAAGTGTTGCCTGATTTTAGAATTTAAAAAAAAAAATTAACTTCCTGGGGGTTGTAGCTCAGTTAGCAATTGTCCAGAATGCACAAAGAACTAGATTTGATTCTTAGCACTTCAGAAAACTGGGCATGGCTGTGTGCACTTGGAATCCCAGCGTGTAGAAGCGGAGGCAGGAGGATTGGAAGGTCAAGGTTATCCTGGGGAAGGTTATAGGTCCAAACTGCTATTGTTGTTTCGCTGAAAGGTCGTGTTGTCAAAGCTGTCTTCTAAACATTTCTGTTTATACTCATAGATTCATGTTTCTCTCAACCTTAGTCATGGAAGCTTCTTTTTCCCATGGGCAGTGGCTAATACAGAGGCTTGTAACTGGTCAGAGTACTGAGAGCAAGGGACTGTGAGTGCTCATCCCTGACGGAGACATCTATATCAACAGCTCTCACCAAGGTTAATGAAGCATCGCAGAAGAGAGGTTGGGAGGAACGTACAGGTCAGAGGATGGGAAGGTGGGCTCTAAAGTGTAGCACGAATCTTAAAAGGTCTTATTAATAAAAACAAACCCAGAGCCAGGTATTGGGGTGAACGCTGAAAGATCAGAGAGACAGAACAGGCCACAGCTACCTCACCTTACCAACTTCTCAGCCGATCCTGTTTCCTCAAACTGGAAGCCTCTGAGTCCTCATCTGAATGGATCTCAGCTGAACCGCTGCTAAAAGCCTACAAGCTTAACCAGACTCTAGTTCCTGTCTCCTCATGCCTTATATACCTTTCTGTTTCCTGCCATGACTTCCTGGGATTAAAGGCGTGTGGCACCATGCCTGGCTGTTTCCAGTGTGGCTTTGAACTCACAGAGATCCAGACAGATTTGTGCCTCTGGAATGCTAGGATTAAAGGTATGTGTGCCACCATTTTCTGGCCTCTTTATCTAGTGACTGCTCTGTTCTCTGACCCCAGATAAGTTTATTAGGGTGCACAATATATTGGGGAACACAATATCATCACACTAAAGTGTTGTCTTGTGGACATGGCCTGGCCATTGCATTCCTGAACTGAGAGCGTCTGTGGTTACTTGCCTAAGATCTAGCCAGTCAAAATTCCAGCACAGGGAGGGAAGGACACATCGGTGCTATTGGCTCTTGGTGACTGCTAGAGGAGGGAGAATTGTTGCAGAACATTTGTTTACACTGTATGAAGATGTGTCACTGTGATTGGTTTAATAAAGAGCTGAGTGGCCAATAGCTGGACAGGAGAGAAGAGGTGGGACTTCCGGGCAGAGAGAGAGGAACTCAGGATGAACCTAGGTTCTCAAGAGAGGCCAGCGAGACACTGAAGAAGTTGGACATATGGTAGAGAGGAGAGGTAACTGAGCCACGTGGCAGGACATAGATTAATAGAAACAGGTTACATAAGTTATAAGAGCTAATTGGGAAAAAGCCTAAGCTAAGGCCAAGCTTTCATAATTAATTATAAGTCTCTGGGTCGTTATTTGGGGGCTGGTGGCCCAAGGAAAGCCCACCCACAGAGAGTCATTTTGCTTTGGGAGAGTGGCGACTGGTAGGTTGCCCATGTTCCAGTGGAGAGCTCTGCACACATGCACACATGACCAGCACTAATTGGATTCAGTGTGTGTCCTCGTTAGCCTTAACTGTCAACTTGACAGAGTTAACCCGAGAAAGGAGTCTTAATTAAGGAACTGTCCAGGTTAGACTGGCCTGTGGGCACTTTTATGGAGGATTATCTTGTTTGTAAATTGATGTAGAAAGGCCCAGCCTACTGTGGATAGTACCATTCCCTGAGCAGGTGGTCCTGGCTTGCAAAGTTATAAGAAAACTAGCTAAGCATAAGCCATCAAGTTAATTGAAGGTATAAGAGCTACTTGGGAACAAGCCTAAGCTAAGGCCAAGCTTTCATAATCAATAATAAGTCTCTGTGTCATTATTTGGGGGCTGGTGGTTCAAGGAAATCTGACGAGAAAGACCTACTATAGACTTCTCTCAATAGTGGGCAATGACCTAGAAGTGAAACCCCCGATAAATCTTTTCATCCCCTAAGTTACTTTGGGTCAGAGTGTTTTTTTTTTTTTTTTTAATAGCAACAGAAAGGGAGCTAAAACAGTGGTTTATTGAAGGAAAAGGATGAGGAGAAAGAGGAGGAGAGAGGGGGAAGGGAGTGGTAGGAGGAAGGAGGAGGGAGAGGAGGAGACATGCAGTTGGAAGGGCAACACCGTAATGTGTATTATATTGGGAAATTACCATGTATTGTTTGAGCTCACTGAGAACTTGGCTCTGGAAGTGGGCCTGTGTTTCGGGATATTTGATCACACTGTGACCCCTGAGATTGCATTATTTAAATAAAATCAACCATAGGTCAAGAGGTGGAGCAAGCAACCAGTTGATTGGAATTAACCATAGAGAGTGAGGGAAAGTCGGGAGGTTGAAGAGAGAGAAGCACAGGAAATAGAAGGGAGGGACATCCGGTTGGAGGAATTTTTGTTTCAGATAGGGTAGGAGAAAGCTCTAGCTTTCTGAGATGACGGCAGAGCGGGGAGGCCAGCTGCTTTCTCTGCCTCTCTGAGCTGGCAGGTTTTCACCCCAGCATCTGGCTCCCAAGTCTTTATTGGTAAAATAAAAAGATAGAGACTCAGTTAAAACATTTGCCTCCCTATGTGGACGAGAAGTCTCCCCCTGGGCCGAAGTCTCAGCAGCAGGCAGCAGCAGAGGCAGCGGAAGGATCAGGTGCAGATGCCTCAGGTAAGACAGTAGGCCCCGTCCCCAGTTAGTTTCTGCTGGATGCTTTGTGTGTCCAATTAGATGGTGTTTTGCTATCCGTCTGTCCGTCCACCCATCCATCCACCTATCCATCCATCCATCCATCCATCCATCCATCCATCCATCCATCCATCCATCATATCATCTATCTATCTATCTATCTATCTATCTATCTATCTATCTATCTATC
>CABHPH010134472.1:0-10071 GCA_902168325.1 Peromyscus nudipes | reverse complement strand
ATCTATCTATCTATCTATCTATCTATCTATCTATCTATCTATCTATCTATCTATCTATGTATGTATCTCTTTCATCTATCTGTCTGTCTGTTTATCTATCTATCATCTATCCATCTCCTATTGTTGTTCATTCTTTTACTTTGACTTGCTGTAAACCTAATAAACCCACTCATTTAAAACACCAAATATAGTGATCATAGATCATTCTCTGGACCACTCAGAGCCTTTTTTTTTTTTTTTTTTTTTTTTTGGGTTTTGGAATTAACTGGTGGAGAGAGAATAGGGGATAGCTATACTCAAAATGCATTGTATACATGTACGCCATTCTCAAGGAGTAAGTTTTTAAAAATTTTAATGACAGTGCTTCACTCAGCCCTGTGTGGTGGCGCACACCTTTAATCCCAGCACTTGGGAGGAAGAGGCAGGTGGATTTCTGTGAGTTCCAGGGCAGCCAGAGCTACAGAGTGGCACCCTGTCTCAGAAAAAACAAAACAAGACAAAACCAAAACCCAAACAAACAAAAACAAAAAAGAAAGAAAAAAGAAAATGCACCACTGTGTCACAAAGTTTTTATCCTAGCTCGAGGCCTATTTTCCGCCCAGAGATCACTTTTATTGGGATGATTTTTTTTTAAGAGGATGTGAAATTGGAAGGCACATATATTTGGGCACAGGGACCTGGGAGAGCTGGAGGGGGCAGTAGTGGGGGTGGATATCAACAAAATACATTGTATACATGTATAAAACCTTCAAAGAATAAATAAACTATTATCAAAAAGAGAGAGAAAGCTAAGAGCAGACTCAGCTAACATGCTTGGGGTAGCTGGACATTTTTGTTCTGTGTTGTATAAAGAAAGGGAGCCTGCTTCTGGGCAAAGGAAAACACTGGCCTCCTCCTTGGTTGGGGAGGCTAATGTTTCCTCCCACAGATCCAGTAGCCCACCTGTGGCAGATGGACAACCCCGCTCACAGAATCTTGACTTCATGCCAGGACACGTTCAGTAACTGGCTGAGGGGATGGCAATGGGTTCCAGAGAAACGGTCCACAGAAGGAGGCTGGACTGCCAGCCTGGGGTGGGCACTGCACAGAGTCGGCACAGTGTGATGTGCATTGATCACCATCCCTCTCTGTGTTTGTGTCCAGGCTCCAGAAACAAAGACCTGTTCTCATCACCAGCCGCCATTGCTGCTGAGAACCACACCGGGATGCAATTGGAGGTAGAACCTGGGATGAACTGAAGCTCCAAGACCCATTTCAATAGCCCATCAGATTTCCCTCAAGAAATGTCTATTCCAAAAATACAGTAAAAATTCAGATGTGTGAGTGCAGCCTGCACACTCAGGGATGTTGTGGTCGTTTGAATGTAACTGGCCCCCATAAGCTCATAGAAAGTGGCACTATTAGAAGGTATGGCTTTGTTGGGGTGGGTGTGGCCTTGTTGGAGGAAGTGTGTCACTGTGGGGAGGTTTTTGGGGTTTCCTATATTCAGGATACTGCCCAGTGTCTCCGTTGCCTTCCTGCTGCCTGCAAGATGTAGGACTCTCACCTACTACTCCAACATATTTGCCTGCAGGCTGTCATGTTCCCTGTCATGATGATAATGGACTGAACCTCTGAAACTGTAAGCGGCCACCCCAATTAAATGTTTTCTTTATAAGCGTTGCCATGGTCATGGTGTCTCTTCACAGCAATAGAAACCCTAACTAAGACAGATGTGAACCTGCCAGGGGCTGTCTGCATTTCTAACAAGTTCCCGGGTGACTCACAGCACCACCTGTGGACTCTTGCTTTTAAAAAGATCAAAGACTGGCCAGACTTTAGAGGGCAGGAAATGGTGACACCTTCTTCCACCCATAAAAAGCCAACAGCAACATTCTCATAACAAAAGACGGGAGGCTAAGGCTGTGAAGTTGATCTAATCATGCCTTTACCTGACGTGGGATCCTTCAGAATCCAGGACCCCAAAGTCCATGACAAGTCTACAGGTTCTAGGGAGGCTGGATATCTGTGTAGAATTGCGATTGTACTAAGGGGCATGATGTAATGGGAATAGCAAGAGAGGGGTAGGAATCCAGCAAGGCCTGTCTGTTCAGATTCTTCTTGGCTTCTCTGTATGACTTTTCTTCCTCCTGGGTGTGGAAGAGGATCTCACCCCCACCCCCCACCCCCTAGCCGAGACAGCATTTCTCTGTGTAGTTTTGATGCCTGTCCTGGATCTCACTCTGTAGACCAGGCTGGCCTTGAACTCACAGAGATCTGCCTGGTGTAAGGATTCTGTCCTTAATTACGTCACCAGCCTGCGATGGCGTCCCAACCTAAAAAGCGGGTGTGCCCCCCCTTCTCTTTCCTCTCTTTCCTCTCTCTCTCTCTCTCTCCCTCTCTCCCTCCCTCCCTCCCCCTTCTCTCCCAATAAAGCTCTAAAAAAGTAACTATGGCTTGTGATTCTTCTGACCAACACTCTCCTCCGCCAGCATGGCTGCCGCGGGCGGCGACCGGCCACGAGCAGAGCAATGCCCGAGCATAACCAATACCTGGCTCTGCCTCCAGAGTGCTGAGATTAAAGGTGTGTGCCACTGCTGCCCGGCCAGGCTCTTTCTAGAAGGATCTTATGATCTACTACCATACAAGGTCAGAGAATTTCCTTATGGCCATATCACAGAAGGCAAAGCACTTTGAATGACCTAGGGTTCATGCGTGCCTTTGGGAGGAAGAGTTTCTAGTGTCTGGGACTCATTTTGAGGGAGAAAGATGGTTTCTTTAGCTTGCTTTGGGGAAAAGGCACAGAAAGGGGCCATAGAAAAAGGAGGGCAGGAGGTCAGAGAGGGGCGTGGTCTCTGAGATCAGCATCATTTAGTTTAAAGTATTCAGCCTGCCGAGGTGTCACACTTGGGGGATGCTGTCTTCTGAGATGAAACATTTTCTTCCCTTTGACTCTAAAATGGAGGCAGTATTTCCTTCCTTGTGTGCTTGGGTGAGAAACAAATAAAATCATGCCTGCATGGAGTGTGTGTGTGTGTGTGTGTGTGTGTGTGTGTGAACAAAGCACATAATAAATTCTAGTAAAGGACCAGCATTAATCATGGTGAATTTTCTGTTATTGTAATCAGGTCAAAGCCAGTTCCAGTTAAAGGCAAATCAGAAGGAGCTATGGAAGGGTGCCCCTGTCAGCCTTAACGCATTTAAAAGCCAGACCCTCTAAAACAGGCACTGGAGAGAGAGTGTGAGTAAATGTGTATGGAGCATCAAACAGCATGCTTTCCTGCAAAGCCAGTCTCGGGACTCTAAAAGATATGTATTAGCAGAGACCAGTTGGTGGAGATTCAGCTTCCAATGCCCGCCTGTCCTTCCAGGAGTGACTAGTAGGATGCCACTTTTTCAGCATCTAGACCAGGGTGTGAGGCCCAGAAGCACAGGACCACAGGACAGCTGGCCACAAAGGGCTGTCTGGTTTCCATGGGGCTGTATGCAGCCATATGCAAGGCAGGATGACAAGATCTGCTCCTCACGGGCCATCTATCCTGATCAATATAGAAAGTGTCCACTGCTTTCCAGTTCTGTACCAGGAAGTGTTGCGGGATTTCTGATCACACTGTGAACCCTGAGTTTGCGTTAATTAAATAAAACCTTGGGTCAAGAGGTGGAGCCAGCAACTAGTTGACAGGAAGTAGCCATAGAAACTTTGAGGGAGTCCAGAAAATGGATAGAGAAATGCCCAGGAAGTAGTAGTGAGGGACTTTGAGTGTGGTGGTCCTTTTTTATTTTGGGATATTAGAAGAGAGCCCTTCTTGTAGTCAGACTTCCTTTGGGCTGCCAGGTCACAAAAAACGACAAGGAGACTTCTTATTAATTTTGAAAACTCGGCATTAGGCTTGTTCCTAACTAGCTCTTATAACTAAATTAACCCATATTTTTAATCTACGTTCTCCCATGCGCTTGTTACCGCGACTCCATTTTGCCCACCCTGCTTCCTCCACATCTTGCTGGTGACTCCATCTTTTTCTTCCCAGAGTTCTCTCTGCCTGGACATCCTGCCTAGCAACTGGCTCTTCAGTTTTTTATCAAGCCAATCAGAATGACACATTTTCACAGTGTACACAAACAACTTTGTTTGTATTCCACAATACCTTCTTGCTGGGTCCCTGGCTAAGGTGGAAGGTCAGCTGGTTGCTTCTCAGCCTCTCTGAGCTAGCAGGTTTTCACCCCAGTATCTGACGCCCGAGTCTTTATTGGTGATATAGAATGAGAGAGACTTAGTTAAGAACTACATTTGGCTGCAGAGGCAGAGGCCTTGGCCTGAGCAGCAGGGCAGTGATTGCAGAGTTGCAGTCAGTAGCTCAAACAGCAGCAGATTCAGGTGCAGCCCCTGCTGGGCCAGCGATAAAACTAAAGGAAGGCCAGGCCCTGAGGGAAAACATGCTTGAGTTCTTCTGCATGGGTCCCCACTGTGGAATCTCCTTGGCATTTAAAGATGCTGATACATGGGTCCCACCCCAGGGACTCTGGCTGAATTAATTCAGGATGCATTCTAGGCATCAGGGTTTCAAGTGCTCCACAGGTGTCACTGTGGGATCCAAGGTTGGAAACGGTGCTGACTTGCTCACTCGGTTCTGAGTCCTTCTCTGAGGACCCGCTGCTAGATGGCAGGCGTGTAGGGATGACTACTGTCGGGGCATTTCCATCACTTGGTGGCATATCCTTGCCTTAGAAGCTAGCCAAGAAAGTTCAGAATGCCCAGGATGTTGACAAGGGGTAGTCACTATAGGGCAAAGTGAGGTTGGCCTGTAGAATCATGTCCTTCCCTCTGAGAGGACCTCCAGCTTAGCCTGAGAGGAAAAAGACTCATGAGGGGATTCTAGGGTAGTGTCTAGGTGCTGCTCTCTGGACGTGAAACAGCTACTGTATGGGGGTGGTACCCACTTTTTCACGGTGCTCAAATGGGTGCCGAGGGTGTTTGCAGGACTGGATCACCCGGTCCTAAGCCTGATGACGACCAAATTCATGAACATTTGCCCTCCCTGCCCTCTCTTCTCTGCCAGGCCGAGCTGCTCTTCCAAGTACAACCGCTGATCAATTCTGCAAATATTATTGGAAGTCTATTCGCTGACAGGCACCATACTAGGAAACTGGAGGCATGCTGATAATTGTCTTATCAATATCGTTCTTGGAATGCTAGTACTGCACAAGTTATGGCTTCTCCAAAGTTCAAGTTCTTATCTTAACAAGGCCCATGTGGAATGACGGTGAAAGGCTAGAGAGTCAAAAACCCTTAGAACAGTGTTTCTCAACCTGTGGGTTGCGACCCCGGGTCGACTGACCCTTTCCCAGGGGTCACCTAAGACCATCAGAAAACCCAGATACTTAGCATTATGATCCATAACAGTAGCAACATTGCAGTCATGAAGTAGCAATGAAATTATTTTATTGTTGGGGGGGGGGTCTCCACAACATGAGGAACAGTATTAAAGGGCCACGGAATTAGGAAGGTTGATAACCACTGCCTTAGAAGGATGCCTGGCCTGCATTAAGTACCTAATAAATAATAGCCAGTGTTCTTTTTAAAATTATTACTCACCACAGTCTGAATATTCGTGTTCCCTGGCAGTTCACTGCTCTCCAGTGGAGGACTTGGGGATGATGAAGGTATGAAGGCAAGACCCTCAAAACGAGATTAACGTCCTTGTAAAGCGGTTTAAGGGCATGCGTTTGCCTGTAGTGTTGTGTGACATCACAATCAGAAGGTGCTACCTTTGAAGGAGAGAGAAAGCCCTCAGCAGATGAGGAATCTGTAGACACTTGGGTCTTGTTTTCTTAGGGCCAGAACTGTGAGCGATACATTTCTGCAGTTTCTAAATGTCTCTGTGTAAGGATTTTTATTTCCCAGCCTGAATGGACTAAGGCATGGTTATTACTACTGCCACCAAAGTAAACAAAACACTTGTCGCCCTCAAGCTGAAGGAATGCACAGGGTAACCAGAAAAACAAGCCATTTGAATAGCATGGTAGGTATTAATCTACTTGGATCTGGATACAGAGGCATTTTGGAAACATTTGGGGATGGGGGCTGGACAGGATTGGGGAATGTGGTAGTTTGAATGAGAATAGCTGTCATAGGTTCATATGTTTGAATGCTTCGTTCTCAGTTGATGGGCTGTTGGGAAGTGTTAGGAGGTGTGGCCTTGTTGGAGGAGGGGTGTCACTGGGGGTGGGCTTTGAAGTTTCCAAAGCTCACACCAGGCCCAGTCTCTCTCTGTGGATCAGCACCTTGCCTACCTGCCTGCTGCCATGCTCCTCACCGTGATGACAGTGGACTAGTCCTCCCAAGCTGGAACCAAGCCCCCAATTAAATGTTCTCTTCTATAAGTCACCTTGGTCATGATGTCTCGTCATAGACACAGAACAGTAACTAAGACAGGGAGTTATTCTTAAAGGAAATAATGGCTTAGAATGAGACCAAGAAATGACTGATGCGATTATTAGATATGGGAGGAGTTTGGAGGAGAGAGGTCATTCTGGGCAGAGGGACAAACACTGTGTAGTTTGTGGTGACAAAGGACCAGCCCTGGAGAAGCAAAAAGGTGAAGAGGAGAGAAGGGCACAGGGCTGAGTCATGCAGGCCACGAAACCAACTGCAGATTGACTCGAAGGCAGAGAAAGCACAGGCTTTGCTGTAGAACTTGGAGTCAAGCAGGAGAGATGGAATCCAACAGGTCATTTGTTAAGTTAAGTTAAGATGTAATATATATGTACAGGAAGGAGGGACTTCGTGGGTGAGTTCTGCCAAGCGCGTCCCAATCTACAGGAGCTTTCTAAAAACAAACTACCCGACAGATTCTTATTACCATAAATATACACTTATTCTCAGACCCCATGTAACACTCCTAGGTCCATATGCAAGAGGAGTGAACTCGTATGTCCACAAAAAGATTTGAATATGAATGCTCATAACTTTTTTTCATAATGGCTAACTACTAAAAACAAATGTAAGTTAACTAATAGAATCCATAAACAAATACTATGACCTTTCAGCCATCAACTGACGCTATGATAAACCATAAGTTATTCTAAAAAACAGTAAGCTAAATAACTATATAAAACATAAAAAAAGACATACTATATTATTCCATTTATATAAAAATTTACAGGGCAGATTAGACCTTTCTGGGAAGTGGGGTATGTGTATCACTGGGTTAGAGAATAAGTGTATGTTTACTGTGATAAGAAACGGTCAGGTGGGGCTGGAGAGATGGCTCAGTGGTTAAGAGCACTGGCTGCTCTTCCAGAGGACCTGGGTTCAATTCCTAGCACCCACACGGCAGCTCACAGCTGTCTGTGACTCTTTCCAGGGAATCTGACACCCTCACACAGACATACATGCAGACAAAACACCAATGCACATAAATAAACAAACAAATAAATAATAAATAAACAAACAAATAAATCTTTTTTTTTAAAAAAAGAAGCTGCCAGGTATTTTGTTTTTAGAAAGTTTATGTAGAGTAGATATTTTTTTCTTCACTAGGCATTTGGCAGGATTCACCCATGAAGTCTTTTGAACCTGACTTTTTTTTTCTTTCATAGAAACAGGGCTATACAAATGGTCCATTTCTTCCTGAGTAAGCTTTGGCGCTTTGCGCTTTATTATTTTGTTGTGGTCTTTTGCAGGCCGTTGTCCTAGAACTATCTAATTTCCCAGCTGTTACGGTGATCATCTTAATAATAACTTTCAATGTTATTTTGTAGTGTGTGTGTGTGTGTGTGTGTGTGTGTGTGTGTGTGTGTGTGCACGTGTGCCATACATGTGCAGAGGTTGAGGTCAAGTGTCCTTCTTAGTTGCTGTCCATCTTATTTTGTGAGACAGGGTCTGGTGCTGCGGTGGTTTGAATGAGAATGGCCCCCAGAGGCTGAGGTTTTCGAACACTTGGTGGTAGCGATGTTGGGTGAGGCGGTAAAGCCTTGTTGGAAGAAGCATGTCACTGGAGACAGTTTTGAAGCCCACAGCCCCCCTCCTCTCCACTTCTAGCTTACTTTTGCTTTCTGCTTTGTGTTTACCGTTGAAGATACAACTTCTCCTGATGTCATTCCTTCCCCTCTGGCACCGTAACCCCCAAATAAACTCTTCCTTAAGTTATGGTGTTCATGGGGTTGTGTCACGGCCACAGAAAAGTGACACACACACTCACTGACCCCAAAGCTTACCCGTTTGGCCTGGCTAGCATGTTCCAGCGACCCCTCTTCCTCTGTGCGTCCCTCCTTGGCCCAGTACTGGGATTCTGCACAGACCTTCCGGTGCCTGGCTTGTATGAGGGTGCTGGGACCCACACGCAGGTCCTCAGGCTTGTATGGCAAGAAATGAGCAACTGAGCCTTGTCTCCTGCTCTTTACGCCATGCTTCTTCTTGTAATTCTGCAGCTGGAATCAACAGAGCACACTACAATTAGTCTAGTTGACAGAAATTATGTGGCAGAGTAGAACGCATTGTAGACTGCGGGCTTAAAATATTATGTTGACAATGACAAGTAATTGCCTGGTGACTTTGCCAGACAAATTTGCCTCTTCTAAGAATGTGTCTTTGAATGGGAGGGAGAGAGAGAAAAACTTACTCAGAGGAATTTGCAATAAAAATCTTCCCAGCAAGCATTGGAAAAGCCAAAGGAAAAGGCAGAATTTATGACCATGATGTCTAGAGAGCTATTTGCAAAGACTTATTTTTAAGTGTGTGTGTTCAGGAGACCATGGAGGCCAAAAAAGGGTGTTGAATCCCCTGGGGCTGGAGCTACAGGTGGTTTTGAGCCTTTCCCCATGGTCTTGGGAGCCAAATTCTAAAGAGATTTGTATGTGTTGTGTGTGTTTCATAAGTAACAAGACTTTAATGTTTATTTTAGGATTTTTGGCATACAGATACATATTTCTTGTCTGGGAGTATATCAAAACAAAACAGAAAAGATATGACTTTTCCCTAGACTATTCTTAATAATTTTTGAGAAAGCCAGGTGTTGTGACTTAGGCCTATAATCTCAACACTCTGGAGACTGATGCAGGAGAATGGCTGTGAGTTCTAGGCCAACCAGAGCTACAATGTGGGATTCTGTCTCAGAAAACAAACAAACAAACAAACAAACAAACAAACAAACAAACAAACATGTTGTGGAGGGGCCTGCAGAGATGGCTCAGTGGTTAAGAGCACTTGTTGCTCTTGCTGAGGACAGGGGTTCAGTTCCCAGCACCCACCTGGTAGCATGCATCCATTTGTCCCTCCAGTTCCAGAGGATCTGATACCCTCCTCTGACCCCTGCAGACACCAGGCATTCATGCCTTTCACAGACATGCATGCAGACAAAACACTGATGCACATAAAACACATACATCTTTCAAACCTTTTGGACTAGCACTTGCAATTATTTGAATGGCCTATTTTATTTTAATTAATTAATTAATTTATTGGTTTTTCGAGACAGGGTTTCTCTGTGTAGCTTTGTGCCTTTCCTGGATTTCGCTCTGTAGCCCAGGCTGGCCTTGAACTCACAGAGATCCACCTGCCTCTGCCTCCCGAGTGCTGGGATTAAAGGCGTGCGCCACCACCGCCGGGTAAGAATGACCTATTTAAAAGCAACTTTCTCTCCCAACTTCTTCCCATGTAAAGTGTTACCTTGGTGCACACCACTCTATTGTTTCTAAGACTGATCTGCTTACAACTGCAGAACCATCTGGGTAAAGTCTTTTAGCTCAGTTTTGCTTGCTTACCCGTGAAGTATGCTTTTTTTTTTTTCAATTATCATCAAAGAGTGGTTATAAAAAACCAGGTGTATGTACTATAATGTACTGGTGGGGAGTGATTTCAGTCATGATACAAAGGTAAGTAGATGTTCATAGATGGGTCTTCTTCTTCTCCTCCTCCTCCTCCTCCTCCCCCTCCCCTTCCTCCTCCTCCTCCCCCTCCTCCTTCTCCTCCTTCTTTTCAGTTTTGCAAGACAGGGTTTCTCTGTGTAGTCCTGGCTGTCCTGGAACTCTCTGTTCGAGACCAGGCTGGCCTCGAACTCACAGAGATCCTCCTGCCTCTGCCTCCCAAGTACT
>CABHPH010134471.1:0-98029 GCA_902168325.1 Peromyscus nudipes | reverse complement strand
CAGAGGTGTGTGTGTGTGTGTGTGTGTGTGTGTGTGTGTGTGTGTGTACTGCCTATCTCAGATACATGTGATTACTAAGGAAGAGACCAGTGGCATTCATCAATTTCATTTGTTTGGAATAACTGGAGATAAATTTCCATCTAATGTCTATGAATTCTTCATTCTTCAAAGCTTCACCTTAATATAATCTCCAGGTAACTACACTTAAGATTATGATGGCCACACACAGCCAAATCTAAACCTTTAATGCATGAGCTCCAACAACAGAGCTATAGCATAATAAACTATTGTTCCCTCCCATTTTGGGCCTCATTAATGGCACTTCAGTTAAGGTCAGTCTCTCTCTCTCTCTCTCTCTCTCTCTCTCTCTCTCTCTCTCTCTCTCTCTCTCTCTTCCCCTCTCTCTCCTCTCTCTCCCTCCTCTCTCTCTCTCTCTCCCTCTCTCTCCCTCTCTCTCCCTCTCTCTCCTCTCCTCTCAAACCTGCATCTGAACTTAGCTTCCCTGATCAATACTGACATCTAAATTAACTCCCTTTTCCAAGTGTCAACAGCTTAGAAATCAGTATTTCCTGCTCTATCAGTTTCCATCAGACACAAATGCTTCCTCTGACACTGGATCAGACGGATCCTTGAGGAAGGAGCCTGTCCTGACAAGGAAGACAAGCCTGATGAATGAGGCGTGCTGGCTTAGTCCCCTGGCATTGTCCTTAGTAAAGGCCACTGCAGGTTTCCCGAGAGTCAGATGAATGAACATTCATCCTTGTTTGCATGCTTGTTTGCTTGATTTTTGTTTTTGCGACAGGGTTTCTCCGTGTAGCTCCAGCTGCCCTGGAACTTGCTCTGTAGACCAGATTAGCCTTGAACTCAGAGAGATCCACCTGCCTCTGCCTCCCGAGAGCTTTCATCCTCATGTAGATCTGAACTACAATTCCCCTGTGAGTCATCCATGCCATGCCTCTGAGAGGCACCTGCAGAAAGCAATTCTGTCCTCTCAGAATTATGAATGGGAGTACATCACACAGATATTCATTGATGCTGGAGCGATACATAAAACAAAAGCAAAACCAGAACTTGAGGGTTTTCTTCCAAGTCCAACAGGAACGCTCTGCTCTCTGCCTTGTTTGAAAGTTCATTCCTGCCATCTGCTGCTCATGAAAAGGACCAGGCATGGGCACACTGGTAGACTTTGACATGCTGCAGCCCTGCTGACCTAGAGCAGGGCCACTCTCTGTGGAGCCTAGGCTACCCCTGCCCATCTTCTTAGACATGGTGAGGCCACGGAAGCCCGACTGTGCTAGGCCGTTGGCTTCCTTGTGGGGCCCTGTGGAGGAAAACCCCTGATTTTGGAGGTGCAAGTTCTAGCTAACAACTCAAGAGGCCCCTGCTGTGCTTTAATCCTACTGTACCCCAGTTTTCTTACTTGTAGACAATACTTTCCCTCGGGGGCTCCTTCTCAAAAAGTAAGATCTTTCTTTTCTTCCAAATGAACATAACGCACCTGCCATGACTGTTGAGTGTTACAATTTGTACACAAGTTTGCATACGTGTCCCGAGTCTCAGCCCGCTGGCATTTCCACCACGTCCTCCATATGAATAACGGGTCTTCCTGGAGGCTCAGGTGGGACCCTGGTATGGTTAGGCTGAGAACGTCTAGGTGGCTCAGTGACCAAGCCAGGTGTGTGACTCCCAGATCTTCAGTGCCCACGTGTGTGAGCTCCTGCTGAGTGTGGATTGGAAGAGAGGGGGAATGGAGATCATGTCACCCAACATGACAACCTTGTAACAAGTTGGCATCAGCAGGGTCCATCCTAAAGGTAAGCGACTAAGCAATAGTTAAATACAATGACGTTTATGCTCACTTAGTTGATTTCAATCTAAGCTCCAGTCACCACTGCCCATAAGAAAAAAATGTTTAAGAGTAGAAGATGCTTCTCCACCTAGAATAACTCTGGAGGTGGAGCTTGGCCCCAAGCAGCTGGGCATTGGGTCCCTTAGGAGAGGGTGGAGCAGGCGGCAGCAGCCACTGAAGGAAGGTGGCATCTGCCCTGCAGGAAGGCATTCCTAGACCCCTAGAGGGTGGTGCTGTGTTCTTTCCTTGTTGTGACCATTGTCTGGGGACCCTCTAAGCTTTAGTGGCCTCATCTGAGAAATGGAAACAGTGTCTGCCTCAGGGAGAAGTTGTAAAGGTTGCTGGGCACAGAGAGGGCACACAGAAGAGGAACTACTAGTGTTTCATTCCCTCAGTCTCACTTTGTCCAAGAGAAGCTTCCACCCACGGTTTACAATAACTGTTACTTAGTCTGCTGATGACAGCAACATTTACAACTGTGTCACTGTGGATACATTTTTGGAGGTCTGAGCATGTCATCCAGTAAAATGCTTGGTATAATTCCTTTTGCAGATAAGAACCTACCCCACTTTAACATTAACTTTTACATGGCAAGAAAATGTTCTTGTATGATACATATGTATGTATTCACGTGTGTGTGTGTGTGTGTGTGTGTGTGTGTTTGTGTGTGAGCATATGGAGGCTAGAGCCTGATGTTTGGTGTCTTCTTCAGTTTCTCTCCATTTTCCACATGGACGCTGGGAGCTGGACATGGGTCCTCTGCAAGAGCAACAAGTGCTCCTAACTACTGAGCCACCTCTCCAGCCCCCACACTGTTTTCTGAGCTAAGGGAACTGGGAGCTCACCAGGTCAGCTAGGCTGGCTAGCCAGTGAGTTCTAAGGATCTGCCTATCTCGACTTGCGCCTACCCCATCCTTGCTCTGCAGATGTACTCTGCTATGCCTACCCTGTTTGTGGGTCCTAGGGGTCCAAACTCAGTCCCTTGTGTTTGTGCGGGAAGCACTTTACCCGTGGAGCAATACGCCCAGTTCCCAAAAGTGTTATTCTAAGAACCGTACACACATTGGGAAAAATGAGAATTGCTACCGCGTAATCATTACTTACCAGTTCTGTGTCAGGAGCTGGACAAGGTACAGAGGTGCCCCAAGGAGATCAACCTGGCTCTACAGTGCAATGTGTTTCCTGAGAAAGGATTTTTATTTCTCATGGAATATGTGACAGCATCAAGCACAGGAAAGGAGAGAACAGATTCAGAAAAGAACACCAAGAATCCTCTGGAATGTTCCTAGATTACACGATGGG
This sequence comes from Peromyscus nudipes, assembly GCA_902168325.1. NCBI lineage: Eukaryota > Metazoa > Chordata > Mammalia > Rodentia > Cricetidae > Peromyscus > Peromyscus nudipes. Next base: position 94,878 of record CABHPH010134471.1, on the reverse strand, counting down.
ACCGGAACAACGCATTTATAGTTTGAGCCGTTGTCCCACTGGGCCTTTTGTGACAACAGCCATGCTTGCAGCAATCAATCCAACTAATTTACACCCCAGCCTCTTTCCTAAGGCTGGGTTACTTGGAGGGCACATCTGTGGCTCTCTGTGCCTCCCTTCAAGAGGGCAGGTGCCAGGCCAGCTCACCTGTTTGACCTCAGCCTGGAGGTGCCGCAGCTGGAGACACTGTTCTAGCCGCTTGTGGGTCTGCTCCGCATTGAGCTCCAGTTCATGCTGCTTCTCGTGGAGAAACTCCAGAAGCTCCTGCACCTGAGCTGCCAGGTCAATGTCTTTTTCACAGATTAACTCAATTCCTGGTTTTGAAAAGAATTGCAAACAATTAAAAACCAGGCAGCCTGGTGGGGACAACACTGCTTTACTTATGTAAGAAAGCTGGACTTTGGGAGGGGCCATTATCGGCCCTCTCCCAACCTCTACACAGCTCTTAGTGCGGCTGGACAAATCTCGTCATTAGTCCTTGCTTAGGATGCTAGGAAAATGCCTCCTCTTTAGGATGAATGAATCCTTTGTCCAGGAAGCAATTTTCAACCATGACAAGATCAGCTCCCTTTCATAAATGGGAGAGAGAGGGTGCTGCAACTCTGGAAGTCCATCCTAGCTAGGCAAGACAGCTCCCAGCAGCACCTGTTTGGAGACTTGCCAACACCCAGATTCATAAGCAAACCTCTGAATCATCTTGGAAATGATAAAGCCAAATCCAAAAGACCCTGTCTCAGGAACTCCTGCCAAGGGCATATTCTATTTTAACTGGTTAGATATGACTTATGATTAGATGAAAGTAACTACTTAGGTCTCCTAAGAAATCAACGCTACCTTCCAAATACACACGATAAATATTCCCAACAATACCATAGGGACACTGAATGTTATTCATTCAGAAAAGCTGTCACCTTTAAGTTTTGCCCACACATGGAGCTTGCTCATCGTTTTACTGACTCAAAGCAGTTCTAAGGCCAGTCACTTGCTGACACGCGTTTCCAGTGTCTATGAAGGTAGCACCCGACCTGGAGAAATAGCCAGCCTGTAATAGGCACGCCAGTCAATACCTGTTAGCCAGAGGCTGTGGCCCTGTCCTGCCCGCCTTCCTGCCTTGCTCTTTCTCTGTACCTCTCCTGACACGTTAGTGCAGATATGCTTACCTTCTTCTCTGCCCATTCAATGCTCTGTTTCCCTATCACCAGCAGAGTCCAAGGCAGCCTGCCTCAGGAGGATTACTGATGAAGTCAGATGGGGTAAAGGGACTCACTAAAGCCCATCTCTTCACTTACTGGTGGCTAGAATTTTAGTGGTTTTTTTTGTTTGTTTGTTTTTTAGCTTGCCAACTCAACATGGAATGTGTACTAGTTCCAGACCCAGTCCTGAGTTAGAATCCTGATCTTGAGCAAGTCATCCTAACTCTCATACTTAAGCTGGGATTTTCCACAGTTACCCACCTCCTACACATGTTGCATGAATAGGTGAGATGATGCACATAGGCGTCTGTCACATACACATGTGGTTATTGTGTACATGTCATGCACACACAACCAATGTAGATCAATGTTTACACAACAGATACAGACCCTACCCCTAGTTCCATGGACTTGCTAGTTTCTGTCTATGACCTTAAACTCACAACTTTCAGCCTCCTTACATTCATACCTTCTCGGTTTCTGTCCAGGATGCAAACTGTGACCCATGCTGTTTCTCGATTATGACTATCTACTTATATGAGGGTTCAGTCGTGCCCTGGTTCCTAGCCCCGGGAAAATTCTAACTTGGGACTGCTCAAGTATTCTGCTCCGTGACTCTACTTGGCCATGTAGCCTCACTGTTCAGTCCACATCTTTCCTCTGGTTTCTCATCCTGTAACCTATGACCCAAAGCCGCTGTGGTCTTGATGCTTATATAATGTGTGAGATATAGAAGAATAGGGTCCCAACCAATAATGGGGTTAATATTAAAATCCCAGCAGCTAAGTTCCCAAAGGAACACATCAAACTCAACATATGGCCACCTACAAAACCAATCTTCTTTGGGAGATGTCTCCATTACCCTGGCACACTATCAGAAACTCATCCCTGCCTCCCACGTGCCTGCATCTGCATCTGGGAAGCACAAGGCATGTCTGCCCACATGAGGGAAAATTCATTTCTGGAGGCAAAAATAGTGTTTTATATAAGGACAATATGGGAGAGTGGGAAAAAATATTTTCTGGTGTTACATGATAATAATTTCAGTATCTTTTCATGTTTATTTTTTTTCTGTGAGTTTCATAATTCTAAGTCCCTGCTCCTGAAATATCCGTGGGAGACGGAAAAGAACGTCTTGTTCTTTTGGCAGCCAACCCCCTCTGGTTACTATTTTCAGTCACCAGGAGGGTGAGGCAGGTAGAACATCTCCTGGGATGAAATAAAAAGAAGAACTAGAGCGATTTCTACTCCTTATGGCTTGGCAGGGGGGGATGACCTCTGACCCTATGCCGACTTTCTGGAAATGTAATTTCAGAACCATCTCTGCTTCACTGAAGCTACAGTGTGGCTCTACTCCAGATCATTTTCACTCCATTGCATCTCCAGTGTTCAATATAATAACTGGGCTTCCTCTCTCTTTGGGAGGGAGGTGACTGAACCCTGCCCCATCACATGTGAGTGGCTGCTCAAAGTTAGTGACTCAGCAAGGAAGCTTGCCCAGCACGTCATTGAGAACAAGCACCCCAAGATTCAGGCTGTGCAATTCTGTTTGTCACACTTGTTGTGGTCTTATGTGATGAACACAGAGAATACAAGGGATAAGGAGAATGACCACTGTACCTCTACATCCTCAGTTATAGGTGGAGTGAGGAGAGGAACGTATCCTTGCCACACCCAGAGGAACTGATCCCACGCTCTTCCTTCCTCTGCTCCTCAACACACTGGTGCGAGTTCCAGTTAAAGCCCACCATCTGGAAGGTATCCAGACATCACCCAAGTAGACTGCTTTTGCTGTCAACACTGCCCTCAATTCAATGATAGACCTACTGTCCTGCATAGGGGCTCAGTAATAATGCAGAAAGACAAGAGTTATTTATTTATTTTGGTCATCAAGGAGTGGGTATCTTTATATTTCTTTTCTTTTCAGGGAAGTGGTCCAATTCCCCCTCAAAGGCAACTTCTGATACTTTGCTCATATCGTCTCTGGAATGTAGGCTCCCTGATGCCAGGGCCACTTTTGTTCCGTTCATTACTGCCTCCTTTCCTGTATACTCGACACATATTACTCAGGCATAGCTCTGACCAGTGAGCAAGCAGGCCTCTTTAGGGATGAAGTGGGTTTGTGTAGTATGTGCAGAGCTCTGAGGAGACATAGGCTTAGGTTTGAAGCTATGCTCTGAAACTTGTTAATGGTAACAGTCTGTGCCCTCTCCCAAGTCTTGGTTTCCTCATCTGTAAAATGGGAATCATAACTAGTAACCAATGCAAGGACTAGCTACAGTATATATGGTATCTGGCATTTTGTCAGTTCCAAATTCTCATTTTCCACTGTGTCCTTTTTCTTGAGGGAAATTAATGAGAATATAGTGCTGATTACTGGTGGGACTGCTAGGTGGCTTATAAATATAAAATCTAATGACAGGCATTCATGTACTTGCTCAATGTATAGTGTTATAAACTACAGTGTTTTGAATGTTACTAGATTAATGCTTTTGCCATGGTTCATACTGGATTCACCTGGAAAACCATTGAAAACCACCGTGTCTGGTAAACACCACAGACCTAGAATCTCTGGCTGGCTGGAACTTGGCCATTAGATATTCATAAAGCTCGTGAGGAGTCTAACAACAATCAGGATTCGTAGCCACTAGACGGGATGACAGCGGCCACAGCCCAAGAAGCAGGATTTGCTCTATAACTCAGTTGTGGAGCACTCTGCGTTCAGCTAACAACAAGCGGTACTCTACTTTCCTTGGCATCCGGGTCATGGTACCATCTTACTATTTTAATTTGATTGTGGAGCTAGAACTGGACCCAGGACTGTGCATACGAGGCAAGTGTTCTGCCACTGAGTAACACTCTCAGCCTCCACCATCACTTTAATTTTCTCAGGAAGAGACAACTCTGTTAGGGGCTTGAGTCGGGCACTCCCGGCTATATTACCAGACCCAGAAGGTTCTCAGCTGTTTCTGTTCTTAAATATCTGAGTTTGCCTCACATAGGAAACATATTCTCTCTTTTCTCCACCACTGACACTCATCTTTCTGTGCCTTTTTTTTTAAGTCAGGTTTTTAGATCAGCATTGTTAACGCTGGCATTACCTTGGAACAAAGTTTAAGGACAATCTAAACCCACTCTAGACCAATTGAGGATGACTCCTCAGGCGCTGAAGTCTAGACACTGGCGTTTTAAAAATGTTCCCCGGGCAATTCTCAATATGTGGATCTGCTGTGAAGCACTGGCTTACATCAGGGTTCTCTTCCTTTCTGCTCAGCTCCAATAGCTCCCATCTCTGCTAAGCCCAGAGTAGCTTTCATTCTGAAAAAGCACAGCCTTTGCATCCTCTTCCCATTGATGGCACAAATAAAATGACTTGTGCTCTATTATTTTTGCCTTCACTTGCCCCACCCACACTCATGTTCATTCTTGTTTAATTTAGCAAATGTCACGACTGAGAATTTGCTATGTAGAAGGAAGGCATAACACTCTACTAGAGGCTGCTGTGTGGAAAGACCTCACTCACATCGCTGGAGAAGCTACTGGAAACCAAGTAATCCCAACAGGATGCTCCATGGGCTGGAATGCAAGCATAACACTGGATGAGTCAAACTCCACTGGATCTCTTCCACACTCTTGTATAACCTCACTGCATCCTCACTGTGACCCCAGGTCGTAGGTTATCTTTCCTCAGAGAAAGGCGAGGCTTTCAGGGAGATGGGGTGATATGTTCCAGGACACACAGGTTGGAAGAATGCCTGGGATTCATCCCTGTATTTCCTCTCATATTTATGTTCTTAGCCTGCATGCTCCAGGACGCTCTCCGAGCAAGCACAGTTTAAGCACATATTTACATCAGACCCTGGCGGTGCAGGCATGGAATCCCTGATACTCAGGAGGCAGACAAGAGGGTAGCGGGTTCAAGACCTGCCTGGACTACACAGTGAGTTAAAGCACAGACTGTGCAACTTAGTAAAAACTGGTCCCCAAATCAAAAGTTAAAACTAAAAGAGATAGAGGTAGAAGGCTTCCCTAGCAAGTGTGAGGCCTTGGGTTCAAGCCTCACGACCACCAACAGAGTGTTCAACTGCTGAGCTCTTATTCCCAGTAGGAACAGTAAACTCTAAACATTACTGACACAGACTCCAAGGATTGTTTTGTGTACATGTGCCTCTGTGTGTGTGTGTGTGTGTGTGTGTGTGTGTTTGGAGACTGTAAGTTAACACCAAGTGTCTTCCTCTATCATATTCCATCTTACTTCTTTGAGAAGGATCTCTTCTTTGAGCCTGGGGCTCACTGATTGGCTAGATTGGCTAAAAAGTGAACTATGGGACCACCTGTCTCCCTACCTCCCTCCCTGCCCCTTTCAATGTTAGGATTGCAGAAGTGCGCCACTGTGCCCTGGGATCCACACTCAGGTCCTCATGCTTCTGTGGCGAGCGCTTTAACCACTGAGCCATCTCTTTAACCCTCCCACAAATCATTTTGCAAACTTAAAAACATGACGTAAAAGGGGAGCTTGATGCTTTCCACCACAAAAGCAATGTAGTCGTAAGTCACGTAGCTCCTGTCTTGGGACTAAGGTCAAATGTCACAGTTTGCTGGATACAGGGCCTGGGTAAAAATCACTATGACAGGAGGCTGATCCCGGCAAATGAGAACTGAAAGGAATTTGTAAACCAAGTCTATATGCTAGACGAAACAGAAGAGACTAAGATCTAATGAAGAAGAAAGAAGATGCCCCCAGCCAGGCTGCTCTTTGGGCAGCAGAACTGGACTTGCAATTTAGAGAGCGTGTTTTCCTAACAGCAAAAACTACTACCACCCAATCTGACAGACAGACAGAGCTGAGTGAGGAACGAATGGGAGCTGACTGGGATGGTGTTCCTGTTTCCCTGATTCCTAAGGTGAATGGGGACTCACACCAAGCCTTTTGCTTTGGGTAGTACTGTTGGGATACTGGAGGCTTCCGGAAAACCTGACTTAATGTTATGAACATCAGACCTGAAAATAAGCACATGCAAATTCTTTAGTTCCATGAACTACTAAAAATGGCATAAGCCTTAATTAAAATTTAGCAGAGGGGGAGAAAAGTCTTAATTTTGGTCATTGTCCTTATTTTCTGGTGCAATTGTTTATTTTTACCTTTACTCAAAATATAGTTCATTTAAACAAATAGATGACGCAAAGTCATCGCTGCCTCAGACCTTTATCTCCGAATCCTGTATCGCATTCCTCAGCCATGTCCTGCTCTGGATCCACCGCCACTCTCCACCCTTCCCCCAGGTCCAGTGTGACCCTGACCTCCTGCTGTATGCTCAGAGGGACACAGACCCTTCTCTGCAGAGAGAGGTGCAAAGACAGAGGGCGAGCCTTCCTAAAACCCATGGATTCATTTCCCTTAAGTCTCGCGGGCTCTGCCAGACTGAACAGCTAGTTGTGGTAGGCGGAGGGGAACAGCCAGTCTCAGTAGAGAGGGCGGAGGGGGCTAACCAAACCTCTTTCAACAAAGCTCCTATCTAGAACAGGATATTGTGCGGGTGGGTAGCCCATCTGCCTGGGGGTATTTTCACCCACTCAGCCCTCCTGGTTAAGATGGATGCCAAGCACAGCCAACCTCCAGTCACAAGCAGTCCTCAGAGATTGCCAGCTCCCAGCAGCCTCTCTGGTACCTTGGGTATTTGGATCCTGGGATAGAAGTTGGCTTGCTGAAGGTCACATCAGTACACACACATCCATTTGAAGAACCATCCAGAAAGATGAAGGGCGAGCATCTAGGTTGCTCTGCCCAGCCTCTCTTCCAGTTACTGTGTACCTCCAGGCTTCCATCCTAGCTGGATGGCCAGCTATAGAGAACATCCTAAAGGCAGCTGCAGAGCTAAACTAATCCCTGAGCACAGATGAAATTCTCAAGGATAGAAAAGGGATCAACACTGTTCCCTATGTTCCTTACTCTCCCTTTTCTGATGAGGGCCTGAAAAGACACAGCTGAAATGTCAGAATACTACATCTCAAATTTCAATGAACATACAATCTACCTGGAGAGTCTGTTAGCACACAGATTCAGACTCACATTCACAAACATCTGGACACGAGCCTGAGCACTGCCATTCTGAAGAGTCCCCAGGTAGACTGCAAGCGAGTAGCCCTTCTTAGTGGGCTGCATACTTAGAGTGACTTGTGTCTCACAGACAACTGCATCCTGCTTATGACACTGGTGGAAATTCATGGAATGATTTTGCCAGTGAACAGAACTCACTGGGTTCTCCCCTCTTGGGTCTGAAGTGATGTTCATTTGGATGGCACACAATACTTACTTTTCAGACTGCCAAAATAAACACAATATTGTAAAGTTCAGCAGGCCTTTCAGGTGTCCCCTGACAATCTCATTTTAATGTTCGCATCGGCAGGCATGTGACCCAACTGTGCTTTAAAGGGGTGACAGCCTTAGTCCAACTGCTTCAGCCTGGATAGTAAGGAACGTGCCAACAGGCCATGGGTAGGGATGGCGAGGGGGCAGAGGACTGGGTTCTAGCACTGCCCGGTTCTCAGAAAAGATGAGTGCTTTCTTTTGCTCGGGACCACCAGCCTTCCTGGATTGCTTTGGTTCTCTCTCGTTCCAGAAAATGGAATCACATATTTATTGCACACGTTTTGAATAAATCTTGAACAGAAAAAGCCATAAATAATGCCACATTTTCCTAAGAAGCTATAAAATTACACGATTCCCCCATAAACTTTTTATCAGCATTACTTAAACTCATCTACAGACCAGTGATTAAAAACAACAACAAAACTCGAGGATTCTGGGAAGTCTAAGCCAGCAATCAGGGGACCACCTACAAGTTAGCAGAAGGAGCAAGGACCACTGCATCAGTGGGAGGGTGGCGTAGGAGCTCACTACCCACTGCAGCGCAACTCTCCAGGCTCAGACCACTCTTGGTTTGCTTCCAAACTATCACTTTTTAAAAAACGTGCACTAATTTCCATCAATGACTCTTCCACTCTCTCCTGAGTCCCCAGAGACTCTATCTCTAGTCTCATTTTTCCTCAGCCTAAACTTGACAGCCTTAACACCACATACCTGAGGCTTGCACCTCCATGATATACTGGTGCAGGTCCTGGCCCTGCTGGATGACCTCAAAGGTCATGTTGTTCATGGCAAGCTTCCGCTCCGTGTGGCGCTGTAGCCGTTGCTCTGCCAGGGTCAGATCCTCTGTGTTGAAGTCATTCATCTGCCGGAGCAAGTCCTCATTCCAGGCATCCAGCTCTGCTGTCACCTGGGGGAAGCACCATCAGCATCAATCCAGGGCTCGCTGGGTCCACAAGAGGCTGCGTGGTTGCAGCTCATGGCTGAAAGCCTTATCAATGAACCCGCCCATCGCTTTCTACTTCCCAAATGTTTTTGCTGGGTTCGATGTCTGTAGCAGCAGCAAATGAATGGCTGTAAGCATTTGTGCACTGAATTACGGTTTCTATAAAGTTTTGGCATATTCATCTCATTGTGACCCTCACAATGACCCAATGAGGCGGGCAGTATGGCAATCTCCAGGTCTGCCTTCTAGAAGAGGAAACTTGACTCCCTCAGAGAGATGGAGCAGTGTGGCTGAAGTTTGCCTTGATAGGGACACAGTAGCTCAAGTTCTCCCATCTGCAAAGACCTTATCCATCATCTCACCACTGTTATATAAAAATATTTCACAGTTGAAGAACCCTTCAGAGCTAAGTAGTTAGTGTACTCCAGAAGGCAAAACTGGGGGCTAGAGAAGCCTGGGGAACGGTTCAAGGTCTCATCATCAGTTAAAGGGCTAGTGAACATTAAAGCCCAGCCTTCCCTTCTGGTTCCTGTGTTCCACTGTGCTAGATTCTCTCTCTTCATTACAAAGGCTGATAACCGAAAAGTGTGACCGAACCAAGTGTACATGTAAAACATGCCTCTAGAACCGTGGTTCTCAACCTGTGGGTCCCAACCCCTTTGGGGGGTTGAATGACTTTCACAGGAGTCACCTAAGACCATTAGAAAACACAGATATTTACATTATGATTCACACCAGTGGCAAAATTACAGTCACAAAGTAGCGACGAAAGTAATTTTATGGCTGGGATCACCACAACGCGAGGAACTGTATTAAAGGGTCACAGCATTAGGAAGGTTGGGAACCACTGCTCTAGAAAAATCAAGCCGATTATAATCTACCGAAAGCAGTAATGATGCTAACAAAGCCTGGAGCATGTAATAAATAAAAGCATTGCCCTGATGTGGATTAACTAGCTGTTCATTCTCTACACCTTAACTCAAGTGATTGCACCTAATCTGCTTTCAATTCTCTGCTAACAAAGGCCACGTCCTCCACCCCCTTTATACTTTCTGCAATGAACCATACAGAAGGACTTCCAAAGCACTGAATTACACTATTCCATGAATCAAGGTTTCCACGCTGTCTTCTTGTGTCATACTCACAGCCAGTGAAGGCGACAGCAGGTGCGTGGCCATCTTTTCCGAGAAGTGGAAATGAAAGTCTCTCTGGGTCATACGTTTGCAGCATGACCCAGTCACCTAAGCACATGTCCTGGAGCTCCAGTTTAGTGGTTTTCATTATACCGAGTCTCATCCCAGCTGACAGGTAGCCTCATTTTTCTAGTGCCCAAAGACAAGTTGTTCTAAAGGCATCAGAGGGCACCAGGAAGTAGAAGCCAGCTACAAGCAAAATCAGTGCTGCGATATCCCAAGCTATGGCCATGCAGACTGGGTCGGGACAGCAAAGCAGTCCTTTGCAAGGGGCTGCTTGTCTGGGCCATAGGATTCCATTTGTTGTCTAACGGTAAGAACCTTCTTCCAGGAAAACGGAAACCGATAAAAGCACAGTAGCTGTCTTTGAAGCGGAGATGTAGGAACTGAAGAGCTCCTCCCTTACTGCTCTGGGTCCCCACCTCATGCCCCAGATCTTTTCAGGTCAGCTCAGGGAACTGCTGAGCTCTGCAGGAAAACCCAGCATCTATCTTTTGTGGAGGAGACCTGGAAGCCAGCAGGTTAGTAGGCAAAACAGATTCCCGTTGGACCCTTGTCTTTGAGGGACACTTCACTTTCTAACTCCAGATAGGGGTTAAATGGAGAATAAGAGATTAAATACCTCGTTTTAAAATTTATAAGAGAATTTATAGAATGGACATGCTGTTATAAAAGGGGCATATAAGTAGGCTTTTTCTTCCTGTATTTCAAAATATTAGAATACAACTCACATGAAATGTGCATATTTTGAGCACTCAGTTCTGAGTTTTGACAGTTTCATACATTTGGGTGGATAATCATCACTCAAAGCAAAAACAAAGACCTATCACCCCGCAGAGCTATTTTTGACCTCTTCCAATCAGTTCTGCCCTCCTTGCACAAGGAAGCACGTTCAGATTTCTGTCAGGTCTGGTTCTGGGTATTCTTGGATTTGCTATGACTGAAGTCATAGAGTATAGACTTTTCTGTCTGGCCCTGTGTTCAGCATGCTGCATTATGGACAACAGTGTTATTTCAGTCCTTCATTCCTTGCTGTAAATGAATGGGGTCCACTGTCCAGATGGTTCACAACTTACTCATCCCCTCTGCTGCTGACCAGTGTGTGGCTATTAGGAATAAGGCAGATGTGAGAATTCTCACGCCCCTCTTTCTGTGGGCATAGCTTTTCACTGCTTTTGAGTGGAACAGGTTCATGTTCCTAAGCAACTGGCAGAGTTCGTCGGGGGGACTATAACATCTGATGGCCCCAGTAACAATGTATGGAAGTTCCAGTTGCTCTGCGCCCTTACCATCTTCTGTCACTGATGTTTAATTTTAAGGATATTACTGCATGGGAAGTGACAGTTTGTTGCCGTTTGAAAATGGATCTACTTCACGGCTATAGATGTAGATAAAGTTTTTTATATGCTTTGCTGACCATTTGCATATCTACCTTTATAAAGTGTTGTTTTTTTGCTGTCAGTGTTTAGTTTTTGAAACAGACTGTGGCTGTGTAGCCAAGGCTGGCCTTACATGCAAAATCATCCACCTCAGACCAAGTGCCGGGATTACAGGAGTATGACCACCACATCCAGCTGACAGATTGTCTTCTGATTATATATTTGTCAGTCTTCTTAAGATGTTTGAATATAAATTCTTCATGAGATAATGTACTGAAATAGTCAAAACCATAATTTCAGGTCTCATCCTTGCCTGGAAATATAGGAAACTAGAGTAAAACTAAAACCATAGCATAGAAGGAGGGGCTGGGCCTGCCTTTATTCCAGCTTTAGCTTTTGCTTTGTTTCTACACAAGTGACCCTACAGAGAACATTCCAGATGGGTCCTAAGGCCAGGAATCTCTGCACAAGCTGGTGGTGGGGTCAGGAGATGGCTTGAGGTTGGAGGAAGCAGCTCAGAGGTCAGGCCCCTTGGAACTAAAGCAAAGGTAAAGACTGTCTGTGGTGGTATTGTGTTCCCCAAAATATTGTGTATGCTAATAAACTTATCTGGGGTCAGAGAACAGGACAGCCACAATATTAAACATGAGGATAGGCAGTGGTAGCATGCGCCTTTAATCCTAGCATTCCAGAGACAGAAATCCCTCTGGATCTCTGTGAGTTCAAGGCCACATTGGAAAAGGCCAAGCATGGTGACACAGCCTTTAATCCCAGAAAGCACGCCTTCAATCCCAGGGAGTGGTGGTAGAAAGCAGAAAGGTATATAAGGCGTGAGGACCAGAAACTAGAGGCCTTTGGCTTGGAGAAGCCTTTGGCCTGGAGAAGCATGTGGCTGGTTAAGCTTTCAGGCTTCTAGCAGCAGTTCAGCTGAGACCCATTCTGGATGAGGGCTCGGGGCATCCAGTCTGAGGAAACAAGACCAGCTGAGGATTCAGCGAGGTGAGATAGCTGTGGCTTATTCTGTCTCTCTAACCTTCCAGTGTTCACCCCAATACCTGGCTGAGGTTTGATTTTATTAATAAGAACTCGTTAAGACTTTTAAGATTCATGCTACAACTGTCTAGTCACCTGTGTTCAGATTTACTCTCTGCCTCCTCTCCTCCCCTCTCTCCCCTCGCCTATCGACAAAGGCAGGCTGAAGAAGGGGGAGGTCTGCCAGAGCCTGCCTTTGAACGTCTGACTCCCGAGGCTCTCGCTCTGCCCCACTGCTCTTCAACTGGCAGCTGATTCTTTTCTTTTCCTCGCTTCCTGAGACAGTCAGCCAGAGCCCCCAGTGAGTCTAACCTGTACGCACTCAACATTTCCTGGGGATGAAATTAGTGTCTTTCCTGAGTATTTTATGTCCTCAAGGAACATCCTTTTATTGGGTTCCTTTCCACTTTTTCTGGGGTCCAAGGTTGGCATCCAACAGGGACTCCTGCTGTGGGATGGTCTGTATGTCAAACATGTTAATAAAGCACTGATTGGCCAGTGGTCAGGCAGGAAGAAGTATAGGCGGGACAAGGAGGAGAGAATTCTGGGAAGTGGAAGGCTGAGCCGGAGACACTGCCAGCCGCCGCCATGACAAACAGCATGTGAAGATGCCGGTAAGCCACAAGCAATGTGGCAAGGTATAGATTTATAGAAATGGATTAATTTAAGATGTAAGAACTAGATAGCTAGAAGCCTGAGCCATTAGGCCATACAGTTTGTAAACAATATAAGTCTCTGTGTTTACTTGGTTGGGTCTGAGCAGCTGTGGGACTGGCGGGTGGCAGAGATTTGTCCTGACTGTGGGCCAGGCAGGAAAACTCTAGCTACAGGCTCCTTTTGCTCTTCTGCTTCTAACTTGCACCTTACCTTACTGCTAATGAGCAAAGCCGGCTTTCCAGCTGTACCTTATGCTCTTCTGTGGCGAATCAGCTGGTTTACTGATGATCCTGAGCATGAGTTCAGCCCCACCATCACCTGGGTACCACAGTTCTGAAACTCCCAGTCTGCTCAAGTCCTGATCACTCTGCAGAATACACCCTCCACCTCAAGAGCTTCACAATCTGCCAGGCTCAGAGGCTCACCCCAAAACATGGGGGGATGGAGGTGGGAGTGGGGGTGCATCTGCTTCCACAGAGACAAGACTGTGAGATATAGAGCCTGCACTGGAAATGAACTTGGTGATTTAACTGTATTTGGAGAGGATTTGGTCAAGCTTGACTTAGAGCCTGAACCAAACGGAAAAGAGACAGAAGGTTCCCAGGTGCATTCAGCTTTCAGATAGCCTATTTGGTTCTTTTCTTCCACTCAATTAGCTCCCAGACTGCTCAGGGACCCCAGTGGCTCTGGGGCCTCTGTCTTTCTCATTCTCTTGATTCAGAGTTTTAGAATATCGTGACTAAATCCAGTATGGGGCTGAAGAATGAGGCCTTTCTCAAGGGACCCAAAGAATGATGACCTCTTTGAGAGAGATATTTTGGAAAGAATATTGTTCTAACAACGATCTGTTCTAGCAATACCAAGGAGAGAATGAGATAAATAGCTAAAACTTCATTTTTTTTTTTACAGAAGATAAAAAGTGAGAAAAGAAGCCCAAGACTTTGTGACCAGAACAGATTCACCAAAATCAATACTGTGCTGCTAAGCAACTGATGGACAGAAGTTGTAGTCATCTTGGGCTCTGTTCTCAGATGGCTCCTCCCTCTCCTGGTCTTCCTAGGTATTTAGGTTTGGAGAACTTGTTAGCCCTCTTCCCCAAGTATTTATTCTGTACTTGTCTAAATAAAAATTTATCTTTCTCTTTTTTCTCCTCCCTTTCTTTACTCCTTTTCTTAAAAAAAATCATAAATCAATGTGGTGGTTTGAATGAGAATGGCTCCCTCACAGGTTCATATATTTGAATGCTTGGTTCTCAATTTGTGGCACTGTTTGGAAAGGATTGGGAGATGTAGCCTTGTTGAAGGAGGTGCATGCATCACTGGGGGTCGGCTTTGTGGCTTCCAAAAGCCTTCCAGTCCAGTCTCAGTTCTCTCTCTCTGTCTCCTGCTTGTGAATCAGGATACAAGTTCTCAGCTACTGCTCTGGTGCCAAGCCTGCCTCCCTGCCTGTCACTGTGCACCCCACTCTGATGGTCATGGACTCACCCTCTGAAGCTATATTACTCTTTCTTCTACAAGCTGCCTTGGTCATGGTGTCTTAGCACAGCAATAGAAAAGTAACTAAGAAAATCAGGGTTTTGTTTTGTTGTTTTGTTTTTAACTTGACCTTTTAAAATCAATATGATCTTTGACTGGGTCAATAAACTGTGGCCTTGTGTAAATACTAGGCTGGATTTGCCACTGTAAAACGGTACACTTATCTTTTTAAAGTAGGGTATTTTGTAGGCCAATGGAAAATACTTAGTTTTCAATTTTCACATTTTTAAAGAAGTGTCAAGTCTTTCTCCCAAGGTATTCTTCCAACATATATTGGTCACTCATCCTGTACCTGGCAGAGCTTGAGAGTTGGGCATTCTTTTATCCTGGGCAAGCCACATTCTTAGCTGTACAGTTTGTGTCTGTCCTGTATTACTGCCTTCTTTACCAGGACACAAAGGCACACAGCATTGAACCTTGATGAGATTATCTGAGCTCCAGACCTGCCAATTCCAGAAGGACCTGAAAGCATCCATCAGGGATCTCTGATAATCTACCAAAAAATGGTGGCTTTCCAGAAGCTGTATGGATGAATGAATGAATACTAATGAGGTTTTAAAATTTTTATTTTCATTTATTCTTTTAAAGGAAGATGTTAGGGGAACCTCCCGATGATTCTGATACGAGCTTAACAAAAACTTTAGAAGCAACTATTTAAATAAAGGTTTTGAATGAGGCAGACCTACTTCACTTTATTCATTATGTGACTCCTTCTCAAAAGTATGCTTAGAATATGCTACTAAGAAGAAAAATTGAAAAGAGTTCCTCAAATAGATCTTATTTTGTTTTTTGGGGGGTAGTCAGTATGCAATTCTTTGTGGTCTCACAGTGTAACAAAGTAAGAAAAGGTGATGAAGCTGGACAAGGCAATGAGGTGCTTAGATGGTCACAGCCCACTGTGGCTGTGGAGGCTTACAGGTGTGTCCCTGGAATGGTGTGCCCACTGAACACCCCCGAGTCCTGATGACTGGGGCTAACGTTTCAAACATCTACAACCCTGACAGTGACACTCAGATTAAAGTCTATCTATTTTTGTAAGTTGTAGGGCTCTGCAAACAAGGGAAAAAAAGGCAAAGAAAGAAGGAAAAGAAAGGGAGGGAAGCTATCATTTGAGTTAGAAAAAAAAGGCCTGTATATTAAAAGCACGTACCTCAAGGGAGAGAGAAATGGCAACCAAAGCTAGATAAGTCAGGGCACCAAGTCACTGGAAATCACCTGACTTCCACGATGTACTGGGAGACGCCAGTTTTAGACAGGACACATTCTCGTTATGGGCAAGTGAACAGGGCATGGCTAGTTCCTTTATCAGAGGGCAGTGAAGAGCAGGGACCCCAGAGGCCAGGCCTTTCTAGAATGGACTTTGAATGTGCCTCACACAGAAGAGAAATCTATGGGTTTTGAGATCCGGGATGGACATATTCAAATATTTTTCAAGAATTTGAAATGAAACAGCTTTTTTTTCTTTCTATCTTCTCATTTTCTAGTTTTCCCAGGAGACAGTGAAGGACAAAAGTAAAAGAGGTCGGAGATTTTGATTCCATAAAATAATGAAATCCTGTTTTGTCTTCCTGCTCCTCAACCCTCTTTTTTTGGCTCTAGAGATATTCTAGCTGAGATTGGAAGACATCCTCCAGGGATGCCAAACTCTGGCCACTAACCAGCCTTCTCATTGGGTGTAATCTCATGAAAAACAACTCTTTGGTTGCAGCCCAGCTGGGTCAGGTGTTGCCTATTCTGTGTCCCACACCCTGTGCCTCCCTGTCACAGAATTAGCATGCTGATGATTCTGCCCATGCATTTCTCCCAACCTGCCCCCTAAATGTTCCAATAAATGTTCACTGAGCTGAATTTATACACAGGAGAACAGCCAAGAGAGCAATCACTCTCTAACCTAAGACACTAATATCTACATGTACAGTCAGCCGAGCAGTCAAGGTTACCAGTAAGGTACAACCAGCTTTCCTTCTCCGGGAAGAAGCTTCCTCTGGTAATGAAAAGCCTTCCCAGGTTCTGCCTGGTTCCCACTCATCCTCATACAAACTTGAGAAGTTAGAGTTGATTGTTCTGGTCCTTCCTTGGGTTAATATTTCACATAACTTTCAAGTGCACTAAGCAAACTTTGCAATTATAGACTGAGAGGTATTTTTAAAGACTCTATCTGTGGTCCATACTTTCATAAATTTATGTATTGAGAGTCTGTTTTCTTGGTGTCGTTTTGAGTGCTCTACCAATGTGCACATGCTCACCTCAAGGAACGCCACAGGTTAGTCTGATTAGAGGACAAGTCTCCCTCTATAAATATGCATCTACACACATTATCTGCACACATATTTTATCAGGCCAGTGAGAACTCTGTGACATTTCCCCACAGCCTCACTAGCAGATGGGTGTACATCTCACTCTGATCATGAGGCAGATGGTTTTGTGTGGTACAGAGCAGGAGAGGGCTCCTTAGAGAAAGCATCAGCCACAGTCAACCCTGAGAGGCTGCCCTTGGTTCAACTGTTCATTGTTGTCAGAGTACTTCAAGTTATTGCTCTTTTCATGTCCCCATTAAATGGATTTATTGATTATTTAGTTTACACTAAATCAACCCTGCATGAAGACACATGGCTTAGCAGATTTCCTGCAAAGAAAATACTGTTTGGAGATAATCCAAATCACAAAAGCAAAAGAGCTCTGAACTTTCAGTCAGCTACATTATGGGCTAAAGAGACAATGGCAATCAAATCCGATCTGTTAAACAAGCAAAAAATAATTGGAAACTATCAGAAGACTATTTGAAATCTGAAATCACAGTACTTCACGAAAAAGTTAAATGTCAAAATCCAAAGGTACTACGGAATTTTGAGATTACTAGCCAATTACAAAACATTTTTATAATTAAAAACTAATGTGGTGTGTGTGTGTGTGTGTGTGTGTGTGTGTGTGTGTGTGTGTGTGTATGTATTTAAGGGGCTATACCTTCAAAAATATTTTATTGAAATTGTGAATGATCAAAAAAATTGAGACCACTGGCTTATTCCTACTTCTAAACATATTTATTTCTGATTATTCTAGTTGTAGAAAACTTAGAAATGCAAGAAAACATCTAAGATAAAATAATTACCCAAGTCCTTGCCACCATGAAATATACATTATTAGTCTTTGTCTTCGGCTGTCTTCTGTCATGAAGAATTCATATGAATGCCTTTCACTGAGGGAGGCTGAGCCTATAGGACTTTATAGGACATCATGTTGCACCCTGGGCCTCTGTCTACCATCCAAGACAAGAAGCCCAAGAAGGCATGTTAGGAATGCAGCCATATCCTGGTACTGAGCCTAGCAAATCTGGGATTAGTTTTGCTTCCATGGTGGGCACATTGTGATCTCATTCCAGGTGATAATGTGAAAGCCACACATGCCATCATTACTGAGCAGAAACAGACAGGGCAGTGATTTGTGCTCTCTTAATGTTTAAGTTAATTAGCGCATCTCAGCCATCAGTGATATGGCTGAGGAGCCATCCTTAGATCCCCTAGATGTCAGGGTAATGGGTCTGCTACACTTTCAGGAATCCCTAGAAATGTGGACTGTGTCCACCAAATGCCTTTCTTTAGGAACAAAACCAGAGCTGCACTGTCCTGGTTTATGTCAGCTCTGACGTGGCTCTTTTCACAGAAACCACCCTCAGTTTCACACTCCGAAGTTTGTCTAGGAGTGTGTTCTTCATCCCCACATTGAGGCACAGTTGGCATTTGAAACAATCTCATCACCCTTAAAAATAACTTCTGACAACCTGACTCGAGGCAGAACTTCCCATAGGTCTGGCAGGATTTCCATTTCTATCTAGGATTAGATGAAGCACCATCGTCCAGCTTTCTACCTCCTCCTGGGCAGCAACAAGACCCTCTGAAACCTGACATCATATTCCATATCAACAGATGCAAAACCAAAGTACTATTTTTATCTCCTTCATTTTATCAGTCCCCCACACTATATTCCCACCGCATACCAAGCGTTCCAAGGTACTGTCCAGTACTAGGAGAGGGGATCTTGTATGTAGAATAGCTAAAGAATATAGATTCTGTAAATTAAATAAAAACTCCTCTACCAACAGTTAAGTAGATCCTAACTTCCTAACTTTCATGTATTTCTTTAAAGGGCCATTCTCTGCATATGCCTTGGATTGTCTTTCCTCCTGGAGCTCCTGACTTCATGGCTGCCGTGGGACTTCCCTGATGCCTGGCCTGTGTGCATCAGCTATGGCAGCTGCCTAACTTTAAAACCTCCACTCATGGAACCATGGAGCTCGGTGACTCTCCTTTAAGTATCCTACATTCAACTGTGCAGTCTTTTAGGAACCAAGCAAGTATGTAATGAAAGGTGACAAAAGCTATCCAATGAAGTGATCTACAGACAGGAAGTGAGCAGAAGGGCCCTGCTTAGCAGTCAGGAGGAAGAAAACAGATGCTTGTGGAATGCGAATTTTGCAAGTTCTGAAGTTGCATCTAATACATGATCCCTTCGATTTCTTCATGCTACCCCCCTGCGGTTGCAGCAGTGGCCTTGGCCAGGAGATGTTTACCTTGGTACATTCATCATGTCCCCTCTCCTCCCTTCCCAAGTCTTCTCTCCCGCTTCCCCATACCTCAATGGTGTACTGCTCAAAGATGCGCAGCTGCAGGAAGATATCCAGCTTGATCTTCCGCTCATGGAATAACTCTTCCATCTGCACCTGAGCATCGTCCAGCTGCTGTAGGACAGATTCGATGTGGCTGATGGAGCTAGTGTGCGGCGTCTTGTTGTTGGAGACAGCCGAGTCCCTGTGGCAGAGCAGGGAAGAAGAGAGGGAGGGGCCTTGCTATGTTAAAAGTGATGGAGGAGCAGGGTGGTTTTCCTCACCTGGGCAAAGGGGATGCAAATCAGGTTAGTCTTTTAACAAACTATCAAACTACCGCTGTGACCAGACACCATCTTCTTAGTAGGAGAACCAGAGATGAATGAATTCACGCTCGTTGCTATTCATACTTTTATTTCCAAGACTTGCTGCTCTCCTATCCTCAAAGGGATAGGAGGAAATAAGCTAAGAGACAGGTCAGGTCATAAAATATCAGAGAAATAGAATGGTTCCATACACATGTGTAGGCTAAGAAACAGCTTTAAAACACACACACACACACACACACAACACAACACAACACATAAAGGTAGACAAAGGAATTTGAAAAGCAAAACCCAAAACCTTCCTATTTCTACCTCACAGGACCGTTAAAATAAAATGACATCATGGATACCAAAATTATCCGCCTACTTCACAATGCTGTGCTTACACTGTGGGCTGGTGTTCTGAAACAGACTTCAAGCTATAGTTAGGAAAGCATAGGATCTGGAGTCTGTAAACATGCTTTAGGTTCCTGCTCTGACATATCTAGGCTGGTGACTGGGAAATCATCAACCTGAGCTCCAGCTACATCTTTTGTCAAATGGACTTCATCTCTCCCTCCTCACCCCACATTTTTGCTGTGAAGTAGGCAATTGTGTGAACTGTGGCCAGGAACATGCTAGGAGTCGTGATTAACCTTGAAAGGGCACAAGGAAGTGTCAAGGGTTTCCTAGGGCATAGCCAGCCTGGGAGGTAAGGCTAGATCACTTGGGCTGGGACACTAGACAAGTGTTTCAGAGAGGATGGATTTTGATTTGGCAGAAGGGAAGGGACTATTCCCTGAGCAGTCCCTATAAAAGATGTAGAGTTGTTAAGAAACACATTGCAGTGTGGAACCAAGTTACAAAGAGATGGACTTGTTTAGGGAAAAAGACTTTGGAGGTGGCGAGACTACCAAAGAGATACTTACAGGAAAGCTATGGAGCTTACGGAACTTAAATTCTGTAGAACCCGGAAAAAGGCATTGCTTTAAAATGTGAAATAAACCTAGGTACTGGTTACCTTGGGACACCTTGGTTTCTTATGCAACTTAGGAGGTCGATGGGTGAAGGAGAAAGCCTCCATGTAAAATTCTCTCTTTAGCAGGTCCTGAAGACCAGGTACTTTTAGCTTGGGCTTGTCTCAGAAGCGATAGGGCTTGAGCACACACTATCTGTTCCAGAAGATAATAAGGGCTCTTATTCTGTCAAGTAGCTCTTCGTGTGCCACTCAGAGAGCTCCTCACCCTACCTCCTGCTCTTGGTGCATGAGAGCAGGAAATGGGCACAGTTTCCGTCTCCACTAGTGTATAACTACTCCAATCATAAAAAGAACGCGAGGTGTGGTTAATAACGTTTATTATGTGTTTGCTGAATGTTTTGCTATTGTGAGGATCCGGCTGTTCTCTCAGATCACTCCCTCATAACGGTGTCCTGAAGAAAGATAATGATTTCTACCCTGCTGTACAGCAACTGTGCAGTGTCACACTAGGAACCACAGAGATGATCTGCAGCCGCCTCAGAATTCTAAGGAAGCGTGTCAGAAACACCGAAGACACAGAGAAGGTGTGTTTCTAAGATACAATGACAGACCTTGCCTGTGTCCTCTAAGCTCCACTCACTTCCTACTCTTTGAAAGTCTCTGATGTCAGGGAGGGAAGTACAGGCGAGTCAGGCCAGGGGACAAATGGAGGTTACTAGGCTAGGCTAGAGTCAGGCCAGTGAATAAATGTGGATGTCACTGGTGGTCTTGGACACGTACATATGGTAATTGCTAGAAATCCATCAACTTAAACATCGTGGAGCCGTCACCACTCACATCATGGCCTCTACCAGCCCTGAGCATCCTTAAGCCCTTGGGCACTGAGCAAGACTAGCAGTTGTGAGGAGCATGTGGTTTCTGCAGGCCCAGCCAGCCAGCTTGTAGTAAGCATTTCAAAGGGAAGACAAAACCATCACAAAATCCTACTGCTGACAGAGAGTCTAGAGTACATGCCTTGATTATACAAACAAGGCAGCTGAGGCTCAGCAAGCTCATCGGCTGCCCACTAGTTAGACTTTTTCGTTAGAAGCCGATGCAGTAGAGTTTTCTAGGTAGGCAGACAAAACTGCCATGCGTTATATATTCATGAAGATGAATTGGGGGAAAAGGCAAACAGGCTGTCTTGTTAGTATGCAATACGAAAATTTAGTACATCTCATGTGCATGTTTAGAATAGAAATGATTAATTTCCAACAGGGAAAAAAAAAAACCATGCCAGGGCCTCCTAAAGGTAATTTTTCATTGTTTATTTAATTGGACAATTGGTATGGGGGGGAAAGCTTTCTCCAGTTGAAGTAATACCCTCAGGCCCCAGGGCTGGCCTGGGATTTTTTGATGAGATTATTTCTGTCTATAGCTGGCAGAGGTCCCAGCACTTGGTGATTCGGGGGCAGGAACAAGTCCCTGAGGCCAGGCATCATTAGCACCATCAAATCCTATTTATGCAGCACCTGGGCATGGGGCTGGTTGCTGAGGGCTCGCCTGAGGCTTAGTGACACTTTATCTGAGGAGTCAGTGCCCTTGACAGGGACAGGAACTAGACATGGATGCCAACAGAAAACAATCAATGGTGTGGGCAAAGCTAAACACGCACACGGCTTTCAACAGGGTTTTCCTGTTTTACTCATTTGTATGTGCTAAAGCTGACAACAGAGTTGTTTCATTATCTAGACAGTAAGGGACTAGGGAAAGGTCATAGTGGGTAACCTTCCTTGCATCCTCGGGGGCCCCCAAGCAAAACAATGGGTCTACAGAATTCAGAGTTCGGCCCAGATCAAAGGCTGCATGTGAGAAGCAGAGGAAGCCCTGAGTGTAGGAAGGCCCAAGTGGATGTGTGTTGTTGGCCGTATCAAGGCCTCCCCCCACCCTACAAGGTGAGACTCAAAGGGATGGCATCTTCTGGTCTCTGCGGATGGTGAAAAGATATGCAGAAAATGCCCACTGTAAATTTCTCCCCTTGGATTTTGATGGCCTGAGGACTGCTCCCCTACAATGGCTGCTCCTACTGAGATTAGCTAAACCTGTCTCTTTGATTGAGCTGGACACCATAAACCCTCCCTCCTTGTTCAGCTGTCTGGAAGAACTGCACTTCTATGTCCGACTGTATAAAATAAACACATGGAGCGTCCACGGCTGCTGCTGAGACGTCTCCATCAGAGAGCCCAGTTCATTCGATCCCAGCTTTTCTGTTTGTGGAGTTTTCTTTTCTTCCTTCCCCCTCGGCCCCAGTCAGATCTATCTCTGGAGCTGTGCTGGCTGCAGCAGCTGGATAACACTATATTTAATACTGTCTATTTATCTGCATGGCCAAATATGTCATTATTCTTAATGAAAATGTTCTTTTTTTAGTGATTGTAGAATATTATCCTGAATGATAAATAACGCTCTGACGCATTGGCGCTTTCCTCAGATACTTTGGTCTAAACTCAAGCTGGATGTGGTACAGGCCTTTGTACGTCTCACAGACAAAGCAATGGAAACTCACACAAGACCACAAAGCAGGCTGGGGCTGAGTCAAGACAGGGACAAGACTTATCTTGTATCTAGCCCGAGGCACTTCCCACTGGAAATCACTGCCCATGCTGACCTGGCCTCGGTGGGCTCCCCCAGGGAGGGAGGCGCTGACCTGAGCTGCTGTATAAGGTCTTCGCCTTCCTTGATGACATTGAGAGTGGCATCCAGGGTGGCGGTCTGCTGCTGCTGGAACTGCTTGATCAGTTCCTGGACCGCATCCACGGAGTCTGCACAGACATCCTCCAGCATCTCCTTCTGCAGGTCTTCCATCCATGTCCACAACTGTGGGAGAGAGAGCAGAGACTCTACTCAGGGCTGGAGAGGGAGGCCAGCACTGGGGCGAGAGCCACAAAACCCGGAGAGGAGTCACATCCTAGACCTAGGAGTCACTGTCATCACCGGCACACCCATAGGCTGGTGCGTGTTTCTACACTGATATTCACTGCCCATCTTTGCGAAGTTCCCTCCATGAGTGTTGACACTGCCTAAGGATGGGAAAAGCAAATATTTCAGTGAAACCTGCAGGCCTCCTTGAGCAAATCGATGACTCATCTTTGACAGACCAGGATGAATAGGAGACTGGAGTAGACAAATATTTTATTTTTTGGAAACGAGAAAGTGAATGGTTCTGCACACTTCTTCCAGATGGCTAGAGACTGCTTCCTGGAAATTGATCATGATATTGTATAGAAATCAATCATACTGCAAATATGCAAAGAGATGCCACCCAATAAGAGACAAGTGAAGATACAGTGTAGCCTAGGCCACTAAACTCCTCTGTTCTTTTTGACATTGCTAGGCTGTTTAGAAAGTTGATAATAGAGGGGCAGCTTTTCCAGACTTCAGTGAGAGCATAAGACATTTCCACTTTATAGTCAGGACGGTGAAATGGAGCCAAGATGGTATTAGCTGTCAGACAACTTTAAAGAAGCTAAATCTGGGGTTTTGAATAGATGAGCACTGGAAGCAGTGAAGAATTGAATGAATTACTGAAAATCTACTCCCTGAGTGCTCATTCAGCTAGTGAAATGGGTGTTTCAGCCATTTCTAGACCTCTGGATCTAACGGAGCAGTATCATGGCACATTACTTCCTACTTGAATACATGGCCCCTGCTCTCTCCATTCTTTCTCTGTTTATTACACACATGGTTATAAACTAAAATCACCATGCACAAAAGGATGGGACTAATTTGAGAATCTCTAGAACTTTGGTAGGATAGAGTAAGTAGTTAAGAGCCCTCCGGTGATGAACACAGCTTAGCCTTAGTAGTGTCACCAGTGAACCTGGGAATGGTTGGCCGCAGCTGCTGTCTTTCATGAATATCAGGGCAGCCTAAGAAAAGGGCAACCAAGCCGGGTGGTGGTGGTGCACGCCTTTAATCCCAGCACTGGGGAGGCAGAGGCAGGCGGATCTTTGTGAGTTCGAGGCCAGTCTGGTCTACAGAGCGAGATCCAGGACAGGCACCAAAGCTACACAGAGAAACCCTGTCTCGGAAAAGATCAAAAAAAAAAAAAAAAAAAAAAAAACCCAAAAAAAAAAAAGACAACCAAGAAAGCATGGAGGGAAGGGGATAGCCAAGGAAGAAAGACTCTGTGTGTGTGTGTGTGTGTGTGTGTGTGTGTGTGTGTGTGTGTCAGCAGTGGCAGTAAGGTTCATGGATGAGTGGTTTTGTAAGGAAATTGTTTTACATTCTGACTTTTCCCTGCTGATTGGCTCTTCTGTTGCATGCGGTGACCTTTAGGGGTGCTGAAAAGAGCATCATCTCCACAGGCAAACTTCCCCCCCTTAACCACTTTGAAGAGATTGTTTTATTCTGCTTTTCGGGCACTAGCTTTTGCTTCTTAAATAAATACCACGCCAGTCTGGTAGCTGAAATGGAAGGTGAAGCTGTTTTGCTCTTGAGACCATCATCCTTTTGGAAGACTGGACTGATTTAGTTCGATTCTGGGGAAGGCAGGTCAACACATGTGTGCATATGTGTTTGTGATGTGTGCGTTTCTATGAGAAATGAAGGGTATATATACATATATATATATTCCTGATTTCACAAGGAAGGACACAAAAAGAAGTGGATATTTAACACAGCTGTCTAAGAGCTGATATGATGACTCTTGCCATGTTCTTTAACTTAACACTCACATTCTTATTACAAAATATCTAAAAAATGATACTTTGAATGCCCAGGGATGACAACATTCTCATGGAAACACAACAAGGAAAGATAATTCTGTCTGGGCAGGCTCTGCAGACAGATGACCCGCACTGCAAGACCTTTCTCAGGATGCGGGCTGGGACATTTCTCCCTTTCCCAGCTCTCTAGACCAGCAACTTGCCTACAGGCCGTGTGGTCTGGGGAAAAAGAGACATTCAAAGATTTACATAATCTGTGCTGATCTCTGGGTGTATAAGAGCCCAAGCATATTCCTGCCATCTCTCTTTATCATGTAGCCCTTCTCTTTAAGTGGCTATTAAAACTATGCGATTTGATATAGATGCAATAATCATGAAGTTCTCAAAAATTAAATTAAATTAATAAAACAAAATTAATACAACAAAAGTTATGATTTTGAGGGGTATCATGCAGATAGGATTGTTCATGCTTGCATATTGAAAACAGAAATAAATATATTAAAGATTTATTTTATGACTTATGTGCATGCTCATGTTTCTGTGCATTTGTATGTGCATGCAGGTACCCATGGAGGCTAGAAAAAGTTGTCAGGTCTCTTAGAGCTGGAGCCACCCCATATGGGTGCTGAGAACCAAATTCAGGGTCTCTGAAAGAGTAACAAGCATTCTTAACTGCTGAGACATCTCTCCAGTCTAGAAGAAGTTTGTAAGAATCAAGCACAACACCCTGAACTTCCTGATATATCTATTGATAGCCTTTGTTATATGTGATCAAAACTGTGGTCATGATGGATGGTCATGTCATAACCTTCGGCCGTGTGGGTTCTCAAATGGCCGTGTAATACTTTACTACATTTTAGACTCACTATGACTTGTTTAGCGAATCATTCAGTGTAAAACATTTACATAGTCTCTAATTATTCAAGACTGAATAACATTGTAATGAAATGATCAAATGATTTTAACCATCAGACTCCTATGGTTGAAAATAAGTCACACAGTAAGGCCAATAGTATTTAAAAAAAAAAAAAAGAAACCTCTTTAATCTGAGGAAGAAATGAGATTGAATGTTATCTTGTTCATATCTTCTATTTCCTCTCTGATCGTAATTAGAGTAAACCTTTTGATGTGGGAAGCAGACAGAGGTAAAATTATGAACTTCAGTCCACAGAGAAATAGGGAATCTAGATGAAATTATTTATAAAGATGGATATTCAGTTCTCAGACAGAAATCTCCCATAAATGGAGCTTCCACTCCATGAAAATGATATCCCATGCTAACATTCTATTATAGGTCAGCACTAGGGCAAACCTTGAACAAACTACTAGAGGAAGAGAGGAAGGGAAGGGGAAGTAAAAAAGGAAGGTGCTGGCCATAACAAAGCAGAGGAAACCTGCAGCAGCATCAGTGCCACTCAGGGACCCAGAGCAAAGCTGAGCAGCTCTGCCTTCATTTACTACAATTCACCCAAGCCAGGGATGGAGGAGACAACTGTGTCAGGCCAGGATCCTCTAAGAAATCTGTATACTAGTAGACCTGACTGTTAATTATACTCTAAACAAAAAGCCAGACGTTTGTCTTAGATTCAAGCAGCAGTCAAGGGTGAATGGCCCCAGCACCAAGGAAGGGGCTTACTTGCAAGGTTTGTGAGGTGGCCAGTCTCTAGAGGTATCACACAACCTGGAGAATCAAACCCCAGGAGCGCCTTCATCAGAACACTGAAGCTTGCTCCCACCTATCCACCCACCATGCACTCTGCCTGCTATTCAGGTCCCCAGGAAAGCTCCTGCTGGAGACTCAGGTTCTTCACCTCGCCCCCTGTATTTTTATTGTCCAGAAAGATGAAATCAAAGAACTGGAGTGAATGAAAATATGTGTGGCAGTATGAGTCAGTCTCTCTTTCTCTCTCTCTCTCTCCCGTTTTTTTGTTTTTGGTAAGACCACTAGGTTCCTGTTGTCAAAAAAACCCTAGCAAGTCTACATTTCTCAGCCATGATCTATCTTCATCAATTTCCTGTAAAGGAAGAGGAAGAGGAAGAGGAGGAGAAGGAAGAGGAGAAGGAGGACGAGGAAGAAGAGGAGAAAGAGGAGGAGGAAGAGAAGGAAGAACAGAGGAGAGGCAGAGACTGGAGAGAAGAAGACAGCCACAGACAGCAGATAAGCATGCAAGCATGTATAGGCTTGTACAGTAATTCACAAATCTGAAATCCAAACTGCTCTGAAGATGCCAAATCTCCCATGCTGTTATTTCAGATTTTGGTATCAGGTATATCGAACAGGATTTCAGAAGGTGCTTGAAACCTCAGCTGAACTATTGAGACTCTCTATAACCTTAGACAAGTTCCTTTCTTAGCATTCCTCATTTGAAATTATGGCTAATTAAAACCTACAAGATTATCATGAAGATTACACAAGGTGATGTATTTGGCAAGTAGCAAGTATTTAATTTAACAATAGCAGAGTCCAACACACATTTATAATGTTTGTACTTACAAGGAGCCAAACCTTAGATGAGGAAAATCACCTATACTACTTCAGGGTTACTTATTATTATTAATTATTATTATCAACATCTAATGGAGAAGAGAAAAATGAAACAAAAGAGAAGGGAAATTTGGGTTTACGTTAGAACAATAACATACTTAGAGCACCAAGGCTGCTTAAATTATTTCATAAAGAAGGGAACCTATGGTTGGGGGCATAAGAGACCTGTACAAGCTCATGTGGCTTTTTAAGAGAATATCTGGAACAGAATCCCAGTCTTTCAGTTCCACTCAAGAAGGCAGGAGGTACAGCTAGACAGCTCTCCTAGGGACCAGGTTGCCCAGTGGGGAGTGGTACTGCCATAGAAACTGGCCTTGTCTACCGCCTCCAAACAGGCCACAACCCTACTCTGGAGGAGTGTGACTCCTGTTCATTCATACTCCATTGCTTTACCCACAGGCCCTTAAAGACAAGGGAATCCCCATGCCTTTGATTTCTGAGATTGCTATTAAGAGTCAAGTGAACCACGAGCAAGCTGACAGCCAGGCAGGAAGCCCCGGATTAGAGTTAATCCCCTTGCTTTACAGACACTCATGTGAAAGTGGCTGTGGGCCCTGTGGAGATAAAGCAGAGCCACCTTCAGCGAGCTCACCAGGCCCTCATCTGCCCAGGGAATCTCAGTTTAGAAAACATTATCTTTGCATGTTTTTTTCCGATAGGCACTGCAACAATCCACAGTGTCTCTGACAAACTGTCAGAAAAGCTCGTGGATTTATGTCAGCCAGGCTTCCTAATGCACTCCCCAAACCAAAAATCAACTTAATTAAGTAGGGTTACTTCTTTTCCTGAGCAGCAATCAAACCTTAATTAATACCCTATTAAAATGAATTCCAAGGGGAACATAAACATGCATACACCAAACGAGTTCCTCTGCCAAGGATGTTACCACATGAGATGCTAAATGGACCTCCTTCCTGCCCACTTACTCAATCTCAGAGTGCCCTTGTTAATCAGAAATGGAAAGCAATCACAGGTTTGCCATTGCCTCCTCCTAGGGGACCTCTGTCCTGCCAAGCACTTTCCAGGACCCCCCTCCTCCCCTCCCCTTTCTCCAAGTGGTGAATGATTCTGTCTTGGATTTACCCAGAGGATGTGAAGGGCATCTCACTCCCGCTTCCCTAACGGCCCATCATCTCTCTTCCAGACAAAGTAAACATCAATTTTAATACCCACCTTCCTGACCCTGAACCACAGACCCTATGGAGAAGACGCAATGTTTTAACCAGTAAAACAGAGCTGGTGAGCTGGCTCAGCGGGTGGGAGTGCTTGCTTCCCAGCCTGATGACCCGAGTTCGAGCCCCAGGACCCATGTGGTGGAAGGGAAAAAGAGCCAACTGGGACAGGTTGTCCCCCTGACTGCCACACTTATACAATGACACATACAGTATCCCACTCTCCCCCCCAAATTAAATATAATAAAATTTTTATTTTTTAAAAAAATCTGTAATGTCAGAAGAGAATACACTTACAAAGTCTAAATGGTCCTAGCTAGCAGCAAAGACACAGGGATCAAACTTCCATGACTGATTTCTGACAGGAAGAAGCAACCAAGAGAAACGGGTTATGTGGCAGGGCATTTTTGTTCTCAGAGTCCCTCATTCATCTACTGTTTCTATACCAGAGGTAGTTTAAGTCCCTAGAACTACCGGGTTCCATCACTCTTCCTTCTCTAGGGAGGATGGGAGGGGATTTGCTGTACTTGGTAGTGAGTGACCTATCCCGTAGCCCCTTCGGAGGCTGGGTAGACCTCAGTCCACTTCCCTAGGAAGCTCAACTAACCCGCCTGGGGCAGCATGGCCTCTCACCCCTTACCTCTTTGGTGTGTGTGTGGAAGGAGACTGACATGTCCAGGAGAAGCTTCCGCTGCTCCACCCTGCGCACGAAGTCTTGGATGCGCACCTCCAGGTGTCGGGCTGCCTTGTAGATCTCCTCCGGATCACATTCCCCAGTCTGAGCCAGCTGCTCGGCGGCTTCTAGGAGCTTGTCCGCATTGGTGTAGGTATTCTGCCAGCAACAACAGTTAGGCAAAGTCAACCTGCAGTCAGGGAACAGGCTTTGCGCCTTCTCCCAGCCCACCCTGGGACTCCCTAGAAGAGTGGGCACAGAGGGCGCGGAGGCGCTGAGCCGACAGCTCCCTGATCTGGCACCACTCGGAGTGCGCGCAGAGCTGGCACCTGGCCCCCTAGCAGCAAGCGGTGGGCTGCTATGCACAGCAGGCGCTGCTGCCTAGGAGCCTGGGCTGTTTCTGGGATGTCTCAGAGGTGCAGCGATCCTAGAGACAAGAAGGGAGGCCTGTGAGAACCTCCATGCCCCCTCTCCTCCCAATTCCCCACCCTCACAGAGCCCCTTCATTGTCCTCACATCTCAGGCTGCTTCTGCCGAGTCGGAAATAGCACATCCACAAGGATGCTCTGTGCTTCTGTGTGAGAACCATGAACACACCAACTAGGAGGCTTGCTTTGCCCCCGCCCCCAGCTCCCCATCACTATGGTGTTTATCTTTTGGAAAAGAACTAGCTCCTTGGAAGGAAGGGAAGCAGGCCACAAGCAGGGGGAGGGGATATAGACTAGTTCCTATGCCTCTGTGAAGGCTGGCTGCTTGATGCAGCTTAGCAAGGGAATCTGGTGGATTTGTTTATCATGAGCTACTGTGTCCCATGAACACATATGTGCGCTCATGCCTCCGTCTCTGTCTGCACACAGGGTGGTAATCTCGGGAGCATTTCAAAAGGCAACCCACTTGCAATTATTGCTCATCATGATGGCAGCCAACGCTTTTAAAGTAGTTATTACATTATGCATTATGAACTCTTAATACAACACATTCTGACATCCAACCTGTGACTCCAGCACACATGTATTTACCCATATCCCTCAGGTCAGCACACTGCCCTATGGCCAGGAATTCGTGCTGACTGAGGGCTATGTGGATCTAGACACAGAAGCCGTCAGCAAATACAGGGTGAGTGGAGAGCAGAAAGAGGCTACATCAATAACTGTATGGAACTAGTTTTGACTTCCCTGGGGATCTGAGTGTCACAGGATGAATTATGGCCTAGAAACTAACACCAAGCATGACCCTCAGAAGGCTACTGACCCAGCTTCTTGGCTACTGAAAGCATGAAGCTGATAATTAGGAATTCCCAGAGAGGTCTCAAGGGATTCTTAAGAAATGCTGTTTGACAAGCAATTAATTGCCCAAGGCAAATGTTGTCCTAATGTTGGCCAGATAGGGTTCAAAGGAAAAATTATTCATAACAGCGAGGCAACTCAGGAAAAAAAAACAATAACAGACAGACTACTAGCCTAGTGTAAAGAAAGGGGCATTGCACCCCCAAACTTAAAGAATGTTAGTTCTAGAGAGCAAATGAGAGACGCCATCCAGAGTCACTGGAGAAATTCAGAGATGAGGAGGAGAGGCAAGGAGGCCTCTGAGGCTGTGGCCAAGTTTTAAAAAGAAAAATTTAAAGGAGTTTCTTATGGGGTTGGACACAATATTCAGTCAATAGACCCATTTCTTGAGGGAGATTTTTTTTCTTCAAGAGTTCTTCAAATTCCTACCTTGAAGCCCAGGGAATCTCAGAAGCACAAAGAAATTCAAGGTTAGAACTCTACATTTTGTTGCAAAGTTCACAATAAAATCTGGTGGATTTGTTTAATGTGGGTTTTATTCCTTCCTTCCTTCCTTCCTTCCTTCCTTCCTTCCTTCCTTCCTTCCTTCCTTTCTTTTTGAGACAGGGTTTCTCTGTATAACTCTGGCTGTCCTGGAACTCACTTTGTAGACCAGGCTGACCTCGAACTCAGAGATCTGCCTGACTCTGCTTCCCCAGAGCTGGGATTAAAGATGTGCACCACCAATGCCTGGCCAAAATAAATGTTTATAAGTTTGATTTAAAACTAATAAGAGGGAAAAACAAAGCAGAAGTGCTTGTTTCATGTAGGGTGACCAGCACATACTTATTTGCTAGGGCATTACTGGTTTTAGCACAGAAAGTCCTGGTTCCCAGAAATTCCCTAATTCCTGGTAAAATAGGCTGGCGGGTCACTCCAATACCAGGAGCATTATAAGCTATACAGAGGGCAGAGGAAGACAGAAGCATGTAACATCTACTTTGTCTCAATGGAGAAAAAAATCATTATTGAGAGAAATAGCATATAAACGAGGCAATCAACAGATAATTAGGAGCTGAAGTTTCTTGACAAGATACAGGTGTTAAGAAGAAAATGAGTAACAAGCAAGGATAACAATAGCTATAACAAGCAAGTATTTTCACCTTGCCAAGAACTATCCTAAAAGCTTACGCACAGTTCTCCTTTAATTCTCACGATAACCTATGAATTGACTCACTTTTTTTTCATGTGAAGAAACCAGACCATTGCTGGTTAAGGGCACACAGCTTCAAAATGGTCGAACCAGCGTTACCCTGCCCTGCCTTCCCCACAGCAGAGGCAGATGTCTGTGGACAGGTATGATTTGTCCAAAGAGGAGAAGGAGGGTCCAGAAACAAGACTCTTTGTGTCCAGGATATTGTATGTCTATCCCGTACCACAGCCATGATCACACAGCAAAGGGACCATGTGCGTGCATGCCACCTTCCAATGTCATATGAACACTATAAAGGGCTCTCTATCTTATTCATCTTTGGTACTCCTAGACCAGGCACTGTGTCTGGCACACAATGAGTATCTATCTACTAACGGTTTACGGAGTGGACAAGAATAGAGGTGTGTGAGTGTGGTATGCCTGGATAACTGAGTCAACCTAACTAAAATTGGAGAGAGGCGGGATGTCAGATTGAGGAAGGCAGAGAAAAGCCGGGCGACAGGTTTGATGGAGAAGGAACGACGCAGACAGGTAGAAAGGCAGCGAGGTGTATGCTACAAGCTGGGCTCCCCGCTTTGTCTGTGCTCTACCTTCTCCCCGATAATCACCTGAAAGAGTTCCTCAAATCCAGATTGAGCGGATCTCCTGCCTGCTCAAAAGGGTTTGGTGGTTTCCCACACCCTTGGGACAGATGCTTTAGCAAGGCATGTGGGGTCCTTCTTCATCGGACCCCAGCTTTCCCCTTCTACATTAATGCACATCACCCTCCTATAAACCGTCTTTAAATAAACGGCTTGCCTTTAGAAAACCTTCAGCAATGACTTGCTTGTGCACTGTGGCACCTATTTCTTCTGCTTGGGATGCACTTCCTTTATTTTTCTTTTTTTTGAGACAGGGTTTCTCTGTGTAGCTTTGCGCCTGTCCTAGAACTCACTCTATAGCCCAGGCTGGCCTCGAACTCATAGAGATCCACCTGCCTCTGCCTCCCGAGTGCTGGGATTAAAGGCGTGCGTCACCACCGCCAGGCTCTCTATTTTTCTATATGGCCAGTTCTCACTGCCCTCTTAATACCCTGCTTCGGCATCCCTTTCTCTGACTTAGGAGCCCTTTTCTGGGCTCCTGAAAGTGTCTATACCATCTCTCACTTCTATGGTACCTGCCATATTCTCCTCTGCTTAGGGCCAGATGATGTCTTCCATCTTTTTTCCTTAGCATCTAGCACCAAGAAGTGTTCCATAGCCGGGCGGTGGTGGCGCACGCCTTTAATCCCAGCACTCGGGAGGCAGAGCCAGGTGGATCTCTGTGAGTTCAAGGCCAGCCTGGACTACCAAGTGAGTTCCAGGCAAAGCTACACAGAGAAACCCTGTCTCGAAAAACCAAAAAAAAAAAAAAAAAAAAAGAAGTGTTCCATAAATATTAGTGAATAAATTAATAAACTAAATAATCAATCCCCACTAATCCTAATATTCAATTCTGATCCCCATAAATCATCTGATATAAGACTTTACATGCTAAAACTCATGTTTAGTTGTTCATTCCCACCTAGCTGATCCTATCACCTGGTTCATTCTTGAAATAAGAATCTGTTTAGAGGCTATCAATTGAAATATTACCAAAGACATACACGGACCTGAAATTGGGGCAAGTACTGACAAGAGACTTAAGCTTACCTTCTCACCAAGTCAACAATGGGTTCTGCCCCAGGCCAGACTTGACCTCACTCTGACATAACTTTTGGCGTGTATTAGTTTCCCAGTCTTCTAGCCATGCCTTGGCCTTGAGTCCTTGCCTATGTTTCCCACCTGACATGCCAAAAGTACATTAAGTGCTGGGATTTCGCTCCCTCGGCCTCCGGGTCCTTTCTAGAGGGCTTGGGTAGCCAGAGCCTCTGAGTCATAGATTTGGGTCGTACGGATGGTTACAGGCTCTTTTCTTGTTCCCACTCCTCTCTGCATCACCCAGGTCAAATACCCCCCAAAATTTAGCTCTTACAGCTAAGTTCAGCTCGCAGCTACAGTCCTGCCTCATTACCTCTTTGTTTGCTCCCTAGGGATGTAATGAAACATTCTAGGGTAATTTATCTAAAACTACAGGAATTCCAGCAACAAAGACATGGTTTCAGACTTCGTGGGATTGAAGAGAAGGGCAGGGGGTCTGCCTTTTAAAAGCAAGGGGTAGGAGAGACAGTGGATGAAAACCCATCTGTAATTAAGAGTCCGTTTCCTTGGTAATATGGAATTAGTCCCTTGGCTTTGTGTCCCGAAAGGGGAAGGGAGGAGGCTGAGAAGGAACTCTTTTTATTCAAAAGTGCTAGTGCATCCTGGAAAGCAGGCTGGTTGGAGGACCAGTAAGGAGGACCAGGGGACTCCTCCCCAACACCTAATGATCATTTTCAAAGCCCCATGGCTGGAAGCAACGTGACTGGAAGGAAAAGAAGCAAAGGAGTACATGCAGTGAGGTCAAGGAAGCCATGGAAACACAGGCACAGGAAGAGCGGACTTCTCAAGAAACTTGATTACAAACTGTACCAATCAAGATCATGTCCGAAACCTTTTTATAGCTGACAATACAATCTTTGCCCCTTCCTTCCCTCTCTGGGACATAATTAAAGAAGATCCACCTATGCATGTGAAGCTACCTGAGGCTAGAAAAGAGACCACCAAAAGATAAAGGTACCCAGAACTCACACAGGGCTAGAAATAGTATCTGTTCTCATTACTCAGCCCTAAACTCCTCCAGATTCACAGGGTATTGGTAGACTACTCAGCAGGGTCTTGCTTTGAACAGGCAAACTACACACTGCTTTGGTCTTGCCTATCAAATTTTAAGGCTTAAAAGGATTGAACTCTTCCCAAGTCACTTAATTGTATTCCAGAGAACTTAAAATACTCAGCAATGGTCAAGGCAAATTCCACAGTTTCTAGCATAAAAGAGAAAAGGAAAAAGAAAAATTCTGTAGGCATACAAAAAAGTGGAAAACAATTTATGTGAAGAAAAAAATAAATCAATCAAAACAGATACAGAATTTATATATATGTATATATATATGTTAAAATTAGTAGACAATGATCTAAAAATAGTCCACTATACATACATTTCACACATTCAAAATAGAGAAGACAAGAAATAGAGTAACACTTCACCCTTCGTAATAACAAATGCACTGGATCACATTAGCAGCCGATGAGATAATTGTGGAAGACAAGCTCACTGAACTTGAAAACACAGCATCAGAAACTGTTGAGGGGCTGGGGAGATGGACTCAGGGCAAGCATGAGGACCTGAGCTCAGATTCCTAGGACCCAGGTAAAAATTCGGATGTGGCCATGTGCATCTAAAAACTCCAGTTCTGGGCAGCAGAGCCAGAGAGATTTCTGGGGCTCATTGGCTATTCAGTTTAGCCAACCAGAAGCCCCAGAGTCAGTGTGAAATCCTGCCTTAAAATCTGGATGGTGAACATTAGAGGGGACACACACCCGATATTGACCGCTGGCCTCCACCTGGGCACCCTCTCTCCAGACACACCCTCCCACTGCCATACACAGCAACTATTCAAACTGAAATGCTGAGGGAGAGAGAAAATAATTTTTTTTTAAACTAAAGCATTGCCGAGGTATGGTACACCTCTTAAGCAGGCTACTAGCATGTAATTGAAATCCCTAGAAGACAGAGAAGTAGAAAAGATACTTGAATAAATAATGTGACAAAAGTTTTCAAATTTAGTAAAAGCTATAGATTGACAGATCTGAGAAACTCAACAAACCCTTAACCTAAGCAATGCACAAAAAATTATACACATAAAAACCAGATCAAATAAATTAAAAAAGGAAATAAAATCTTGAAAGTAATCTGTAGTGGGTAGCCATTCCAGCTTTGACCTGGCACCCCCATTGAGGCTTTGGTAATGGTCACGCCTACAAGGCAGGGCTGAGAGAGGATGCTGAAGACCCGGGATCCAGATGTGCAGGCTCTCTTGGTTCCTGGACCCTGGACGCTGGAGGTAGACTGAGCAGAGCTCTCCAGAGAACACCGCCAGACTGTGCTACACCTTTCCCAGACCCTGTAAACTATCTCTTCATTTGTAAGTTAGCCCACAAAACAAACTTCCCTTTTAACTACGCGGAGTGGCCATAGTAATTTCGCCAATAGTAATCAGAGGGGCAAAGGCATGCTATATGCGGAGGAACAAAGATAAGGATGCTAACACTTTTTACAGAAACAGTGCAAACAGAATGATCATAAAAGCACTCAAAGATAAAAACCTCTGAAACCAGAATTCCATACCCAGCCAAGCATTCTTCACAAACGAAAGTACTTTTTTCAGATAGATAAATCTAAAATAATTCTTTACTAGCAGACGTATATGACCAAAATATCAAACAAGGCTCTTCTGGGGATGGGGAGACAGTTCAGCGGGTAAAAGGGATTAACCTGAGTTCAGATCCTCAGAAGCCATGTGAAAGCTAGATACAGCAGCACATGCATCTACAATCCCAGCATGCTAGGCGGAAACTGAAGGAGGAAACAGGAACATCTCTAGAAGCGTGGGGACCAGCTGGCGTGGCGTATCTAACAGCGAAGAGACTGTCTCAGACAAGGTAGAAGGGTGAGGCTCAACATCTGGAATGTCTTCTGACCTCCATGTGTGCACTTCAGCACGCACGTACCTGTTCCCACACATGAATGTGCATGTGCACACACCCACACACACCCACACATCATGCATAGCCACAACAAACAAACAAAATAAAAGGAAATTCTTTGGAAGAAGGAAAAATGGTGTTCTATGGAAAACGGGATTTATACCCAAGAATGAAGAGCACTAGTAATGCTAACCACACTGTGGTGATATTGTGTTCCCCAATATATTGTGCATCCTAATAAACATATCTGGGGTCAGAGAACAGAACAGCCACTAGATACAGAGGCCAGAAAACTCTGACACACACACCTTTAATCTTAGCATTCCAAAGGCAGAGATCCGTCTGGATTTCTGTGAGTTCAAGGCCACACTGGAAACAGCCAGGCATGGTGACTCACGCCTTTAATCCCAGGAAATGATGGCAGAAAGCAGAAAGGTATATAAGGCATGAGGACCAGGAACTAGAGCTGGTTAAGCTTTTAGTCTTTTGAGCAACAGTTCAGCTGAGATCCATTTGGATGAGGACTCAGAGGTTTCCAGTCTGAGGAAACGGGATCAGCTGAGGAACTGGCAAGGTGAGGTGGCTGTGGCTTGTTCTGCTTCTCTGATCTTCCAGCGTTCACCCCAATACCTGGTTCCAGATTTGTTTTTATTAATAAGACCTTTTAAGATTCGTGCTACACCACACTGATAAATATGTCTTTTTCCTACCACTTAAATCTCTTTTGCTTATAATTGACTGTTTCAACAAAAACAATTAGTTTAGTCTCGTGTGAGATTTCTAGCATAAGTATATGCAAAATTATCTGACAACAACAGCACAAAGTTTTAGATGGTAAAATGGAAACATGCTATATAAAAATGGTATTAGTTTTTAAAGCTGTGATAAGTTAATATACTATCTACCCTAGAGAAATTATTCAAAAGTTAGTAAGCTAACAGGAGATAAAATCCATCATCAAAAATATTCAATTCATCCAAGAAAAAGGCAAAGCAGAGGAGAGAGACAATGTCATCACCAATAATAGACATAAACAAATAAAAAAAAAACAAGATAAGAGATTTAAGCCCACATTAAGTACCAACTGTCAAAATACCATAGCCTCAAACAGAACTGTCATGTTGGATAAAACAATCAAATCCAAATCGTATACTATGCACAACGTTCTTTAAGTATGTAAGTAGGTTTAAAGTAAAAAGGATTTAAAAATAGCACGATAACTATAACCAAAAGAAAGCTGTGTGGTTGTATAAACACCAGATACAGTAGACTTGGGAGCAAATGATACTACCATGGAAAAAGAAGGTCATTTCCTAATGATCAAAGGATCAGTTTATCAAGTGCACAGAATAATGCTAAGTGTTTATGTGGATAAAGGTTCAAAGAACATGAAACAAACACCAATAATTATGCAAAGAGAGAGAGGTACAAATGCACAATTATAGCCCGAGATTTCAATTCCCTCTCTTAGCGAGTAAGAACTAGGGAAGCAGATTTGAATACCCTCAGCCAGCTTGACCTACTTGACTTCTATAGAAAATCTGCTCAACTACAGCGGAACGCACATTCTTTTTGAGGGCTCATAGAACATTTACCAAGACATAGCTTATTTTGTGTCATAATGGCAAATTCAAAGGATGCAAATCTCCCCTTTTTGTGACTATCAAATAATTAAATTAGAAATTAGTGATGAAAGTATCTGTGGAAAGTCTCCTCATTTTTAGAAACCAAATAGTATGTTCTGAATAGCCAACATCAGTTAACCCAGGTGCCTACACTACACTGGCCCTGTGTTAGGGGCTTTATCTCGCTCTTTAAATTTCCATCTTTAAAATGGGAATCTGAGGTGCAGAGAGTTGAGGGTCTCTTATTTTAGAATATTATGTAATGACAAGCCAAGTCAAGTCTCTTACCTGTAAATCTCCAGTGTAAAGTTTTCACTGAACCACATTCTCCAAACTGCAATAAGACTTTCCATCCCTTCTTTTCCCTTCATTCCTTTGTATGACACTTGCTCTGTTGACCTAACCTTCTAACTGTGACACTATAGCCATTCGCTTGCAGCTATCTTTGTTGTTGTGGCTCTGAAACGTATCCCCAGAGCATGCACACTCTTCCAGAGGGAAGCTCACTCTTCCTACAGGAAGGACTACTATCCCAGGACCCATCAGGGCACCTACTGGGCCCACTGCTTTCCCTTCAGTGGTCATTCAGACTGAAAACTCCACTGTGCAGCAGTAAGACTCTGAAATGGATGTTCCCCTTCTATGCAGGCTGTTACCATCCCAGAATGAAGAGCTGGAGAAGAGTTCTTTATAAGTGGTATGTCCCAGCTCCATTTAACACTAGAAATATGTCTTCCCTGTAAATGGGAGTTAGGTTACCAGAATAAATTTAAAATGATTCACTCGAGCATTTAATATGTCTGAAACATAATACTTATGCAGCATACCCCCTCCGCAATCAATGAGGGCAAGAGAGGAAAATGTTTCCCAGTGTCTAATGTGGAACACCAGGCAGTTCTCCATCTGGCTCTCGTGTGGAAGTCATAGGGATGGACACTGACAATGGAAGAGT
Source organism: Peromyscus nudipes (assembly GCA_902168325.1). NCBI lineage: Eukaryota > Metazoa > Chordata > Mammalia > Rodentia > Cricetidae > Peromyscus > Peromyscus nudipes. The sequence continues at coordinate 55,859 of CABHPH010134471.1, read as the reverse complement.
GGTCTATGGTGGGAAGCTGCAGGAAAGAGAGGAGGAAGCCATTTCTGGGAACCACTGATTGAAGGAGACCTGCTCCCTCTTTTTCCCCCAGGATACTCTTGAGGAAGGAGAAGTGAGAGGTATGTAGATAGAAATATAGAGGAGAGAGACAGAAACACAGGACAGCTCGGGAGGGCCTGAGTCAAAACCCACCAGCCCCTTCTGTCTCTACTAAAGGGCTTTGAAAGGAACGCCAAGGGATGGCGCAAAAGACCTCCCCCCAGCACAGCCAAGTGCAGACCACCCCAAACACCTGGTGACCTTGCACATGGTCAAGCCATCCCCTAATGCAGCCCTGCTGTGTAAAGCAAGCTCAGATCTCACTAGGAAGCTTTTGTGGGCTCCCACAACTGATGAACTCACCAACTACACTGCATTTGCTGGAAAGACATCTTCCTACATGCTCTGAAGAATGGGGCAAGCAAACAATAGCTACCTCCATGAAGGCAACTTCTAAGTCCAAATAAGGCGTGCCTAATGAGGAGTCCTAGCCAGATGCTCCTTAAGTTGGACACTGTCCATACAAATCTTCAGTTATAATTGGGACTGATACCAAAAATTACTGAAGTAGATGCCAACACTTCCCAACACAAATAGTTTGGGCAATGTGATCATCTCTGGGAACCTAAACACCAACTTTATCCCTTTTGCATACGTAGTCATCACCCTGTCCATTCCCATACATATCCCGACTTGCTAGAGAGTGTTTTCTCCTTCATATCTAAAATGCTTCAGCACCTTTTCTAGGAACAGTTTATTTTTAAAACTTTGCATTTCTTTAGGTTTTATTTTCCCCAAAATAAAACTCTCCTACTCTGTTTTTGCTGCTAAACAGAATGCCTGAATTAGTTTATAACGAACAGAAATTCACTGGTTACAGCCCTGAGTTTCACTGTCCCACCTGCAGGCGGAAGGTGAAAGAGCCAACAGTGGACCAAATTTGTTCTTTCCTAAAGACAAAAGTCCCTCCCAGGGAGGTGGAGCCCTTAGACTGAGTCATCACTTGAGTGTCCCACCTCTTAATATTGTTACAATTGAAATGAAATTTCAACATGAATTTTGAAGGGGACAAACATTCAAACAATAGCAATAGCTTTGCATGTTTAATAACTGACTGAGGGGCCAGTGAGATGCTCGGCAGGTAAAGGCAGTGGCTGCCAAGCCTGAAGACCCAAGTTTGATTCTTGGAATTCACATGATGGAAGGGAAGAACTGACTCCACAAACTGTCCTCTGACCTCCACACATGTGCTGTGATGTGTGTGTGTATGTGTGTGTATAATACATTAATGTAAAAATGTGGATGAACCTAGGCCTGGAAATTCTAAGAAAGAACAGCAATTGTTCTTTGCTAGGGTATCCCCTCTTTCACTGATTCTTCTTTCTTTTCTGGTCATCAATAGCCCTCTCCACCTACACACTGGTCTTCAAAGACACTTCTATGCATTTTGTCTTATCATGGACCAAGCACCCATAATGCCTACGTGCGCTCAGTAAAGGGAGAGAAGGAAATCATGAGAATTAGCTATTGGCAAGTTATCCATTAGTACAATAACAACAATCAAGCTGTACTTTCCAACTAAAAGACATGGCCAATCCCAGAGGCTGTTGCTACGAGTCACAAAGTATGAGTGGACAGGAATGATCAGGTTCAGTCCGTAAGAAAAGCCCAGTTCAGATTCCGGAAAATATGGCGGCCCTCGTGGAACTGAGACATAATAAAGGAAAGACTTTCCCACAACCCTACTACGCTTCTCTTTCAAGGGATAGAGAAGAACAATGGAAGGCAGATACAGAGCTGGAAGACAAGATTGGGAGAGCCTGGGCTAGTATTGAGACCAGAAAACAAGGAACAGGGCATAGAGTAAAGAGGGACTAGAAGCAGAGGTTGGACCAGAGGTGTTGCATGGGACAAACCCACGAGGACAATAGGGACAAGATGAGGGAGTATGCCATGACATTAAGACACAAATCTCTGAAGTTCTCTTCCCACTGGGCTCACTCTCCATGTGGCCTGCTGGCCTTTATACTGCTGCCGAGAAGCAGCTCACCATCCTGCAACTGGATAACACAGCCTCTGCTCCTCTGACCACATCCCCTGACATACACCTTGACTCTATTCACATCAGCGAAATACTGAGTGGGGACATGTAGCCTCTTCATGAGACTGTGGACAAAAATACTTTAAAGGTAAAGAAGACAGGTTTAAGTATCCGGAGGCAGATACACAGCATGCCAGTGATCCTGGTCCTGTGGAAGTTCATTCTCCTGTGGAATTCTTGAAGCCAGAGAAGCAAGCAGGTGGTAAGACAGCAGCCGCGTGGCTCCAAATGAGGCCACCTGCTGCAGGCTTTGGCAACTGGGAAGATACGAGTGGGTGGAGGGGATGCACCCTGAGCAATGTTCTCTCTAGAAAGACAGAACTTCCAAGTGTGGCTGTTTTTCCTGTTTTCCGTATTCTAAGTTTGGCTGTCTGTGGGAGGCAGTGGGTGTGACAGGAGAAAAGGCAGGGCTCGGGAGAGACAAAATAGCTTGAAAGTATTGCTGAGCACGTTGGGACTTGTGGATTTCTTTTTCTCTTCTGCCCTACCCCTAAATAGACAGGGGCCAAGGCTGTGCCTGGACCAAGGAACAGTAAGGTCAGATGATAAAATGACAGAAACAGAGGTCCTGGCCCACATTTCTCCAAATTCAAATCCTTCCCCTTGTCTGGGTCACAAACCTTGTAGGTCAGCGTGGTTACGTCTTAGAGGCAGACAGTGACCCACAAACTCCAAGATAAGTCACTGGCCCTCTTGCTGACAGCATTCCTGCACACTCTCCACCTCCCAGGACGTCTCAGCCTGTTCACACTGCTCTGGCCTTAGACCACAAGGCTTTCAAATAACAGAAGTCTCCAGGCATCAGTGTGGGGTGCGGGTGTGTGTGGTCCAACATCAAAGCACCAGCAGATTTGGTGTGTGGTGAAGGCTTGGTTCAGGGTTCCTATACGGTGCCTTTTCACTGTACCCTGGTATGGTGGAAAAGGTCTTCAGGGCAGTAATACCATTCATGGGACTTGATCACTGCTCAAGGCTCTGCTTCTAAGATCATAATTTGGGGGATTAGGTGGGAATTTGGAGGCAATACCAACACTCAGGCTATCGAGGGCCTCCTTCCTGTCTTAGCTAACCTCCCTGGGGTGATACACGGATGACACAGATCACTTCCTCAATAGCACCACTCATGTTTTAGGCTGGACTGCTCCTTTTTAGAAGGGCTCTTCCGGGTTGAGTTCTGTCCTCCTCACAAAAAAGACAGGTTGAAGCTCTCTCAGTCCCTGACAATGTAACCTTATTTGATATAATGTTACAGAGATAGCCAGTAAAGATTATATTGAATAAGAATAGAATAGCCTGTAATATAGTATGACTGCTTTCAAATCAAAAGACATCATGGAGAAACAGTTACTTACCCTGTGGCATGAAGGCCAAGACTGGAGTGATGCAGTTATAAGCCAAGGGACACTAACACCACACCCAATGGCAAGAAGCTAGGGGACAGCTTGGGACAGATTTCCCTAAACAGCCCTGAAGAAGAACTCAACCCAGCAGATATCTGAACTTGGATTTCTCACCTCCAAAACTGTGAAGAAATGTATGTCGGTTGCTTTAATCCCTCCAGACTATGTCACGTTGCTAAGGGAGCCCTGGGAAGCAAATATCACACTGATCCTGCATATAGCAGGACAGTCGGCAGCACCCTGCCCCATCCCACAGGATGCCCTGAGCAACCTCTTTCCCAGACACGACAACCCAATATATCTCCAGGAGATGACAAATGTCTCAGAGTGAGAAGGGGGACAAGACTGCCTTCCGGTTGAAAACCATAAGACCGTAGGGGAAGTCCCATTAAGAGAACCGTCCAATTCTCAAAGTATTTTTGCTATTCTTTCAGATGGCTAGAGCCTGAAGAAACCATTCAGTCTCGTGGTTCTTATGGCGATGGATGAAAAGAGCAGTAAAGGGCTTGTAGTGGGCTGAGAAAGAAAATTTGGAGCCTGGTTCCAAGGCACTTAAGTCAAGATAGGCTGATTCCAGTCATTTATTGGTGTTAAGACCAGCCAGTTAAAGGCAGAGCTCAAAGCCTGGGCTAGAATTCAACCATCATCTGGAATAGGGGCGTGCACCTGTAATTCCACTACTGAGCGGCTAAGGCAGGGGGATTGTGAATTTGAGGCTAGCTTGGGCTATGTAATAAGATTCTCTTCAAAATGAAAGGGCGATAGGGGTTTACCTCAGCTGACAGGGTTCTGATCTAGCACACATGAAGGTCTGAGTTCAATTCTCAGCACCCCATAAAAATGGGTGCAATGGCACACACCTGTAGTCCCAGTGTTTTGAGATATGGAGGCAGAAAGATCAGAAGTCCAAAGTTACCTTCAGCTGTACAGTAACTGGTTTATAAAACCACAAGTTGTATTTTTTTCAAAGGTGTGTGTATGTGTGTGTATATATGAGTGTAAGAGAGAGTATGTGAGTGTGTGTGTGTGTGTGTGTGTGTGGTGTGTGTGTGTATGAGGGTGTGTGTGTGTGTGTGTTATGTATACAGTGCCTGAGAAGGCCAGAAGAAAGCACTGATTCCCTAGAGCTTTAGTTACAGGTGGTTGTGAGTCATCCAACCTGGGTGTTGGGAACCAAATTTGGGTCCTTGGGAGTAGCTCTTAACAGCTGAGCCATTTTTTCATCCTAGACTACAAGTTATTGACAGCCCAAATGTTTATCAATTAGAACAGTTTAACCCACCCTCTAAGGTTCAGAGGCCATCATGGAATAGGAAATGAAAAGATCCTAAAAGGCAGAGGTCAGGGACGACGGGATCAAAACAGTGTCTTCTGAGCTGGGCGGTGGTGGCACACACCTTTAATCCCAGCACTTGGGAGGCAGAGGCAGGAGGATCTCTGTGAGTTCGAGGCCAGCCTGGTCTACAAAGTGAGTTCCAGACAGGCTCCAAAGCTACAGAGAAACCCTGTCTCAGAAAAAACAAAGCAAAAACAAAAAACAAAAAAACCAACACCCTCCCTCCAAAACAAAAAACAAACAAAACGGGGGAAAAAAACCAGTGTCTTCTGGAATTGACAGAACCACTGCACTCATGAACTCACAGTAGATGTGGTCGCCTACACAAGATCAAGCCAGTCAATATTCTAGCATGGAGAAGGGTGGGCATCATGAGCACCTTCCCTGAGCTGAGGACCTATCGGCAGTTGGTAGCTCCTAGAGGAAGGTGCATTGGTTTTCATTAAGGGTGTGGCCCCTGGGAGGTTGACAACACTGGCCCCACACCCTTGAGTACACAGGCAACATAAACCTGACTCAGTGGGTTACAGAAACGTAATCAAAAAGTGTTGTGGATATCACTCTGTATCAATAAAGTGCTGATTGGCCGGTAGCCAGACAGGAAGTATAGGCAGGACTAACAGAGAGGAGAATTGAGGGAACAGGAAGGTAGAGGGGGGACGGCCTGGAGCCGCGGCCAGGAGAAGGAAGATGTAAAGTACCGGTAAGCCACGAGCCACGTGGCAAAATAGAGATTAATAGAAATGGGCTAAATATAAGAGTAAGAGCTAGACCATGATAGGCCTGAGCTAATGGCCAAGCAGTTTAAATAATGTAAGCGTCTGTGTGTTTATTTTATAAGTGGGCTCAGAGACTGGCGGGACTTGGGAGCTCGGAGACTGGCGGGTGGCAGAGATTTGTCCTGACTGTGGGCCCGGCAGGAAAACTCTAGCTACAAATGGCGCCCAACGGCCCGAATTTCCACCTTAAACCTAAAAATTTTTAATAATCAATTCTAAACAGAGCCAAAACCAGGTTCCTGCTTCATGTCTCATACGGGCAGCTAGACGCCGCAAAACGCGTTTGAACTACTGGCGGGTTCCTGGCGTACGCGTTTGACCGCCAGTGTGGCGAAAATGAGATGTCTGCCAGCGGCACATTACGCTGTATGCTAGATTTACTCTTTACTAATACATTAAAAAAAAAGAGGTTTCTGGGCTCACGCTGCTTTAATAAAAGCATAGACTCACTATTTCTGAGAATTGATCGCTCCCACAACTGATGAAAAAAACGTGCCGCCGCCATGTTGGAAAGCTGAAGTGGGCGGAGCCAGCAGCCACAGAGCTGTTTCAGTCTTACAAGTGCTGCAGTTTTTGTTTCTACAGAAAGCCAGAGGCTATGGATTTGTTCCAGACTAAGATACATCAGGTTTGACCAGCCAAGACCACCTGAGGTCTCCAATGACACCATGGCCCAGATGATCCAACATCCAGAACATCTCAAGACAACTGGCTCAGATGATACACCCTCATGGACTACTCCATAATCCTAAAATGTTCTTTATGTCCCCATAAGGTACAGCGCCCTCCTCCAACAAAAAGTAGTAAAAAAATCTACGCCCAAATTCCCAAATATACCAAGCTGGCTTTGGAGACGGAATGGGCTCACTCCCTCTCTAAACCCAGACATATTCCTAAAATAAAAGGTTAAAAGATTCTTTTGTCCCATATCAGAAGAGCCCTCTGGTATGGGACAGAGAAAAACCAATATTTTTATTTAAAACAGGTTAATTATAAATGCGATCTCTTTCTAAAAAACAAAAGGGGATATGATATATATAGGATATAGAGATAATATGATAAAAGGATAGATTAATGAATCTACTTTTAAAAAACAACTTGTTTAAAATGTTTTACATTGGTATAAATTTTAGTTTATTGATACAAACTTAAAGTTGATTTTGTTATACTGTGTGTATATTTCTACTTTTGTTTGAGGTATTATGTTTATGTAACTCATTTAAAATTGTAATAGATAATTAAGAAATAGATTAATAATTAGTCATCTATGATAATCATATTTGTAGCCATGTTAGTTAAGTCTTCTAGGTATACATAGATATATTTCAGATAGATAGGTAGTCTTCAAATACTTCAAAGACCTACAGAATATGGCATTTAAAATGTTTTAAAAATTTAGACGTTCTGGACAGTGAGACACGTCTGCTCCTGGCAACACTGGATTTACTTCAGAGGAGGATGGGCATCGAAGACACTCCACATGGAGTTTATCGTCACCTTGGCAAAAATAGCCATTTGGGCAAGAAACTGTTCTTGCCTAGACTGCTTGATCGACTGGACATGCAGGACCCATAGAAAGGTAACCACTGAACTTTGCTTGACAAAATGGTCCTTCAGGTTCCTGCTTTGCAGAGGAAACTGCCAGACATTCTACAGGACACAAAAAAAAATGATTGAGAGACTCTAGGCCTGTGAGCTAAAAACAGATGCCCCAACTTTACAAGAGAACTTTGAATGACTGTCCAGGCTGTCAGCTGTCTCTGTCTACCCTACAAGACTCCCAAAAGTTGCTTACATCTTCTCCATTTCTCAGGTAATATTATATCCTTCTGAGGTCTTTGATGTGGTTGAAGACTAGATAGTTATAATTTCCTCAGTTATGATAAAAGATAAGTTAGATGTAAAACCTTAAACTCATAAATATAAGATAGATAGGATATCTTCTTTAATATTGTAACTGTAATTCTTGCTCGATAATTGTTTTGTTATATGTAATTTTACTATGTTAAAGTTAAAACCTTCCTTTTTGAAAAAAAAAAAAAAAGGGCAAGTGCTGTGGATATCACTCTGTATCAATAAAGTGCTGATTGGCCGGTAGCCAGACAGGAAGTATAGGCGGGACTAACAGAGAGGAGAATTGAGGGAACAGGAAGGTAGAGGGGGGACGGCCTGGAGCCGCGGCCAGGAGAAGGAAGATGTAAAGTACCGGTAAGCCATGAGCCACGTGGCAAAATAGAGATTAATAGAAATGGGCTAAATATAAGAGTAAGAGCTAGACCATGATAGGCCTGAGCTAATGGCCAAGCAGTTTAAATAATGTAAGCGTCTGTGTGTTTATTTTATAAGTGGGCTCGGAGACTGGCGGGACTTGGGAGCTCGGAGACTGGCGGGTGGCAGAGATTTGTCCTGACTGTGGGCCCGGCAGGAAAACTCTAGCTACAAAAAAGAGGACACAAGTTGGAAAGGGGTAGGGAAGGGAGGCGTCAAGAGGAGCGGAGGGCGAATATAATCAAAATACATGGTATGCACTCATACAACCCTCCGAAGATTAATAAAAAAATGTTTTAAAAAGAATAGTTCACTATAGCGTGCCACATCCTCATGTTAGAGTATTATGTAGCCACCACAGTTGTGTGTTTAAAGAACATTTAAGGAATTGAGGAAGGATTAATAAAATGTTAAGCGAAGAAGTCAGGATAAAGCCAATCACAGTTCTAACTTTATTCTCTATTTTAAAACTACTACCGATAATAGCTGTCAGCTGGGGAGCAACTTAGAAGTATTATACGTGATAGGTTATGTTATTATAATAGAGAAGAAAGCCCAGGGAAGAAGAAGAACCTGGGGGAGTTCTCACAGTGGCAAATGGTAGACGTTGACTGGGAGTTCACTGTTGGCTCCAAGCAAAGCATGCTTGGTATTCTGCTGGGTACAATTTGTTGGTCAGGATTAACAGTCATTATCTCTGAGTAATATTAGCAATGGATTTTCTTTTCTACTATTTCTTTGTTTTCCAGTTATTATATAATGGACATGCATTGGTTTTATTATTGGAAAAAATCACTTAATGATATAAATTTATATGCAGGGCATTCTCTAGCAATTAATCAATCTAAAAATAAACAGATTATATCTATATGCTTGCCATGGTTATCTGGGAAAGGTGGGATGAGGAACCAGGAGACGATTAGTAGCTTTTTAATTCACATATCATTGCAACATGCTACAAAATTTCTTCAATTAGGAAAATACAAAGTAAGTTTCAAATGATAAAGGCAAAGATTCAATATATTTGTCAATCAAAAGATGATGATTTGAGTGTGCTTAGAAATGCAAATAAAGTATCATTATTAATGTTCTTAGAGATGGGTGTGTTCTGTTTGGCCAACCACAGTGAAATCATCCCACAGCCTGGAAATCTTGCTTCAGCTCCAATCAAATATCTCCCCTTTCCCAGCTTGAATTTGATGGCATTGCTCACTATAGGTTAGAAGAAGCATGGCTTGGGTATGATATATACATGCAAAAGGAGACTGGAGTAAAAGGAATCACCTATGAAACCCTAGAAATTATTATCCCTGGCAGAGTGCCAGCGGCATATTCATGATCCTCAGATGTTTGTCCCAGCATACAAGTGAGAGATTCGTCAAATGAGAACATGTATCAGCGAGGCAGGTTCCTGGCCTGGAGACTCTAAATTCCGGTTGAAGGCTTCCTCATCACTGTCAGACACCTATCAAAGCTTTATCACGGAGCCGACGGCAGCGTGAATGACAGGCACGATGTTGGTCTGTGCTGCTTCCAGGGATGAAACCAGTAAGCTCGCACGGACTTAACTTCTCAAGTCTCTCTCTCTCTATAAAAACCAGCAAAACAGAGGTGGAGTGATGCAAACATGGACCAGCTGATGGAGAGGCCCAGAGCTAGGAGAATCAGCTCCACTCCTTTAGTCTTGCTGTTCCACTCCAGAACTGGGACTCAGCTTTAGAAATGAGTGTACTGTTAAAAAATCATTGCCAGGCCTGGTGGTGGTGGCACATGCCTTTAATCCCAGCACTTGGGAGGCAGAGGCAGGCAGATCTCTGTGAGTTCGAGGCCAGCCTGGTCTACAGAGTGAGTTCCAGGACAGCCAGGGCTGTGACACAGAGAAACCCTGTCTCTAAAAATCAAACAAACAAACAAACAAAATCCAAAACAACAGAACAAAACAACCATCACTGCCATGGGCTAGTGGAACAGCTCAGCGGGTAGCATACCAAGTCTGATAGCCTGAGTTTGATCCCTGGGACCCACTTGATGGAAGGAGGAAACAGATTCCTGCAAGTTGTCCTCTGACCTCTATATGGGTACATAAGTGTGTGCATGGGCACATGTGTTTATACATAAACACATCAAATAAATAAATAAAAGGTGATATTTATCGAAAACATCATCATCACCTGAGAGAAACAGGGCTATGGGGCAGGGAGGTGCTCTAGGGCCTGCAAGGAGTGACTCACACTGTTTCAAGGACTGGCTTCATCATTGGGGCCCCTTGAATACAGACCAGCCTGAGAACCACAGTGTTGAGTTGGAAGGAACCCTCAGTGAAGGTGACAGAAAAACTACCTTAGCCACCACACTGGGCCTTGGCAGGATCTGAGATTAGTGGGCCCCAGGGCATCAAGAAGAGAGGTACATATACAATATCCTGTACATAGGGCATAGAAAGTATAGACTGGCCGCCTGGTGGCGCACGCCTTTAATCCCAGCACTCGGGAGGCAGAGTTCGAGGCCAGCCTGGTCTACAGAGCGAGATCCAGGACAGGCACCAAAACTATACAGAGAAACCCTGTCTTGAAAAAAACCAAAAACTGGAAGAAAAAAAAAGATAGTATAAACTGTACTTCAGAACTGTGTATTATTGACCACCAGTAAACGTGAAAGGAGAATTTCAGTAGGAAATCCTTAGGGTGAAATCTTAGTTCGCTATAAAATTAAATTATGTAGAACAGTTCACTCTCCAAGGACATGAAAGAAATGAGGTGAGACACTGAGTACAAATTGGTAATCTAATGCCGGGGGCATGCTAGGTAAAGGGGCTACCAGGGCAAAATGGGGAAGCCTTGAGAAGTTTTCAGTACGAAACGTGCTTGCGAGCTAACCTTAAAATCTAAAATGTGAGGCGGAAAGCTGTAGTCTTCCAAGCAAAAGACACGCACCACAGTCAGGGGACACCAGGAGCCTTGGTGAAAGGCTAAGAGGTGGCAGTGAGGGCTTCTCCATCTGTCCAGTGAGGGCTTGCTTCTCCATCTGTCCAGGCTAAGGAGGGAACACTGGTTGCAGAGAGTCCCTGGCTGCCCTCAGATAAGGATGGTTGGGGAGTCAGAGAGGCCAGGGCAAGTGATCATTGTGTGGAAGGAAAGCTGAGGGCAGGGTGGGGATGGGGCAGCGAGTGAGGAAGACGAGGAAGGAGATCTACTGTCCCCCGTACAAAGCACAATACTGTTTCCATTTGCAACCGCTTTGCCCCCAAAGTCTCACTGACCCAATTCACATAAACATGAGAACAAAGAAGATCCTTGCTCAACACATCATTAGCCTTAGCTTAAGAATGTGGAAAGAATTCCAGCTAATCCAGTGAGCAAGCTTGGGAACCTGGCCTTCAATCAGTGAAGCAACCCAGGGCGTCAAGAGTTCAGTGGGACCGAGAGAGTCCCATTCCCTCTCTTGGGAAAGTTCCACATTTGTTGCAATATCATCAATCTCTTTTGTATCTTTAGTTCGTCTTTTCTGAGTACGTTCCAGACATGATCTCATCCAGTCACCATATCTCCTGACTAACAATGATAACAATTTACATTTGTTCTGTGCTCTAAGTATATTAAAGTGCTACTCAGTAGATTATCTTACTTTGTGCCTACTTTAAATAAGATGGAAGAGACATTATTCCCACTTTATAGATGCAGAAACTGAGGCTTGGCAAGATTATGTTTCTGGTAGGGTAGCTCTGAGCCTCCTACCCGCATGTCCCAGTCCCTGTATCGATCCTATTGAAGCTTATTCCCCATATAGGGGAGAAAGCAGGAAGAACCTGTAATTGGCATTCTGTAGGTGGGGAGACTGTGGTACTCACTGTTCAAGTGGTTTTCATGGAAGAGACAGAACAACAACAACAAAAAAGGAAAACCTAGAAAACTGGTCCCCTGCTATCACACATCTGGTGTCATACCCTTAAGCCACAATAGGATATAATTTTATGAATAAATCCCAAACTTTAACTCTTTCTAACCTTATAAACTTGCAGAACTTCCCCCAGAGTGACAGCTACTGCAGGTGGACCAGATCCAAGGTATGATGGACAGTTTGATTGGATTGAAAAGCATTTAGCTGATGAGACGGCAAACTTCTCAGACCATCTGTGACCATCTGCTTCCAGAAAGGATTAGCTAAGGAGGGAAGAAGTACTCTAAGTGGGAATCATTATCCCACAGCCTGCAGCATGGGATGCAATGGAAAGGGGTGGGAGAAAGTCCTTGGGTACAGAAGCTCTCTCTTTGTGCTTCTTGGCCGGCCATCTTTGCCCAGCATCCCATGATGCCCTGCTTCTCAACACAGAAACAGCAGGGCTCTGAAACTGCAGGCTAAAATAAACTCTCTTCCTCTCATTTTTTCCTGTCAGGTATTTTCTAACAGCAACAGAAAGTCTGGCTGACGCAAAGTCTAGCTCTGAATAACCCTTTCTTCTTTAGCTATAACTTTTTAAGCAAATGAGAATGACCCAAACACATAATTTTAGGCAGAGTTCAAGCCTCATGGAGAAGAGAAATGGAAGTGGAATGAGCCCATCACATGGGTTTGGAGTTCTCTTTTTAGACTTTCTCACTGCCTCCTCCCTGGGTGATATTTTCAAATTCGAGGCATGTGATGGACTAAAGTCCACCAGAGCTATTTCAGTCTGAATTTGGAATTGTTGAGTCTAAGATATATTGTACAAAATAGATCACAACGTGAAACACCATGGAGTTATGTAATTAGAGCTGAGGTTACCCAAATTTTGTGCTGTTGGCTCCTAGACTATGGAAGGACAGCTGTCTATCAATCTCTACATAAACCCCACAGGCAATATATTAACTTTGCTTTTGCTTTGTGTATCCCAGGGCAAAAATAGACACTGATCCTGATGAGGCTAGGATGCTCCCCAGCTACCTGCAGGAGGCTGTAAAAACTCAGATCCCTTTCTAAACCTGGCTTCCAGGTGGAAGAGCTCAAATTTGTTCCCGTCAGAACTTGGCAGTGAGTTTTTCCCTGTTGAAAATTATTCCAAACAAATGGTTCATGAAAATGCCTCCAGTTGTTCACTGGCAGAGAAAGAAGGCACAGATCTGCCTGGTGGGTTGTTCTGGTTGGTGACGTAGTTTGGGGTTTGCATAACACAGCCAGGAGCCCTTTCACTTGGGGTCTTTGGACTGCTTTTTGATACTCATTGCCTGCACCAGTTTCCCCATTCACCCCCGAGTTCTCAAATACCCTTTTCCATTAGCCAGACATTCCAGATTTACTTCTGTCGTCCCGAGTGTCACACTAAGGAAGGACCTGCCTCGCAGAGGTCTCGGGGTTGTGGGAGACACTGTCCACCTGAATGAAACCACACTTCAGATAGAAGAGGCATGAAGGTAAAGGGGCAGGGGAGGACTCAGGAAGAAAGCAATGGAGAGGAGGAGGAAGAAGACAATGACTAGGAGGAAGAAAGGGGGTAGAGACCACCTCACTGCTCACAAGCCCTCCCCATCTCCACTGTAAGAAGCACTACTCCCCACACCAGCCAGGTTTGCGGGCTCAGTCTTCGCAGACCTCTCATGTGCACACCTGCAGTAAGGAACATGGAAGGGCTTGGGAGCTGTTTGCGCTTGCTTTTTTTGAGGTAGAGTCTCATGTAGCCCAGGCTGGCCTCAAACTTAATATATAGCAGAGGACAGCCTTGAACTCCTCATTCTCCTGCTGCCATGCCCCCCCACCCCCACCCCAAAAACTGGGATCACAGGTATGTATCACCATGCCTGGCTTGGGGAAAAAGATTCTTCATGATTGACTCAAAACAGGCCCTCTGTTTCCAATGCTTATTTTGCTTTTTTTTTTTTAATAACCTTACAATTATAACTGGCTTTAATAGCCTATTAAGTTACTAGAAGCTGGAAAATAATTTAAAAAGTCTTTATATTAAAGACTTTGTCAACAAAGAAAAATAGCATGTATTCATTACTATGGCTATTTCATTAGAAAAGCTAGCCAGAAATATACCCATAATGCAAATTGAGAAATATCTGGGAAAATAAACAACCAAGTATTAGCAACTGTGAGACAGTCAGACAACTGGGTGGGTGGACTGTTTTCGTTCCTTTTCACTTGTCTGAATTTTCTATATTGGAAACATGAAGCTTCATAATTAAAAATAAAAGATAAACAAAAATAACACAGAAACTTCCTTTAGAAAAACAACCCAAAGAAGGGGTGAGTCAGCCCAACTCTCTGGGTTCCTCCAAATGGATGCCTGCTGGAAGCTGGGTTCTGAGATACCCTGCTGAGCTCAGATCCTGCTTCCTTTACCAAGCCCAACCCCTAAGCTGGGAAAATGAGGAAAATACTAACACTAACTTTGTAAGAGTTCTTTCAAGGATGAGATGAAAATTTTCCTCGTAAAAGTATGCTTCAGCAATTGGCAGTTCTCAATCTCGAATGCTTGTCATCTCAGAGCAGGTTTGAAGTCTCTTAAGGTTGGATAATTGCTTGGCTGTGGGGAAATAATGTATATTTCCCCATGTGCAGGTTCACCACTAGCTTCCTCTTAGCCTCTGATTTTATTATATTACAACTGAGGCACTGAGGAAATCTACAGAACCATAAGGACACACTTGAAAAATCTCTATCTGCCAAAAGAAGAATAAAATAAAAAAAAAATCTACTAAACTGGAGAATTTAAAAGGAATGGGTGAATTCCTAGATACGTATGACCTACCAAAATTAAATCAAGATGAAGTAGATAGCTTAAATAGATCGGTAACAACCATGGGATAGAAGCAGTAATTAAAAATCTCTTCACTAAATAAAGTCTAGGGCCATATGGATATAGCATAGAATTCTACTGGACCTTCAGAGAAGAACTGACACAATACCCCTCAAATCATTTTGTAAAACAGAAAAGGAACACTACTCTGGTGGTTTGAATGAGAATGGTTCCCATAGGCTAATATATTTAAATGTCTGCTTCCCAGTAGGCACACTGTTTTAGGAAGGAGTGAGAGGTGTGGCCTTGGAGGAGGTGTGACTCTGTTGATGGGCTTTGAGGTTTCAAAAGCCCATGCTAGGCCCAAGCTCCACCCCCCCCCCACACCTCTGGTTTATGGACCAAATGTTAGCTCCCAGTTACTGCTCTAGCACCTACCTGCCTGTCTGCTGCCATGCTCCCTGCCATGATGGCCATGGACTCACCCTCTGAAAGTATAAGCGAGCTCCTAATTTAAATGCTTTAAGCTGCCTTGGTCATGGTGTCCCTTCAGAGTAATAGAACAGTAACCAAGACAACCACCTTTTTTTTAAAAAAAAAAAAAATGAGGCCAGGAATACCCCGATACCCAAATCAGACAAAGATCCAAGAAATAAAGAAAATTATAGCAATTTTTTCTGAGAAACATAGATGCAAAATTTAAATAAAAGACCTACAAGCCAAATTCAAGAGCACATTCAAAGATTATCTACCATAATCAAGTCGACTTCATCCTGGAGATGCAGAGATGGTTCAACATAAATGTAATCTACCATATAAATGAGACTCAAGGACAGAAACCACATGATCAGCTGCAAAGAAGGCAATTTACGAAATCCAACATTTTTCATGATAGAAGTCCTATAGCATCTAAGGATACAGAGAACACATCTCAACATAATAAAGGCCATACAAAACAAGTCCACAGTCAACATAATGCTAAATAGAGAAAAACAAAAAGCATTCCCACTAAAATCAGGAGCAAGATAGTGGTGTGCACTCTTTCCATTCATATTCAACAGAGTGCTTGAAGTCTTAGCTAGAACAGTAAGACAAGTGAAGGGGATGAAGGGGACAAAAGTAGGGAAGAAAGAAGTAAAAGTATCTTTATTTGTAGTTAAAATAAGGTTCTATACATGAAAGACCAGAAAGACTCCACCAGAAAACTTTCTACAGCTGATACACATATTCAGCAAAGTATCAGGATACAAAATTAGCACACAAAAATCAGTAGTTTTCCTATATACAAATGACAAAAGAGAGAGAAAGGAATCAGGGAAAAAAACCCACTTACAATAGCCTCAAAAATACCTTGGAATACATGTAACTAAGGAAGTGACGACTTTTATAATAAAAGCTTGAAGACCCTGCAGAAGATAATGGAAGAAGCTTCATCCCTAAGGGCTGCTTTTTATAGTGCTATAAGGTGATAGGCACACAACCGAAGATGAAAAATAAAACATCCATCTTACCCAGCTGGGAACACTGCATGCTACAGTGATGGCTGTCCAGGTAAGATGTTCAATCAGTGCAATAGTGGCACTGACGTAATGGGAGTAACCAACCACTCATACCTGGCACTGTGAACAGGGCCAAGAACCCCCAACTGGACAGACCACTATGCACTACGGGAGGACCTACTAAATGGCTAGAGCACTAAAACAACTCCTCATGGCTGATTGCTATAGCTATAAAGCAGTGTATCTCCCAACCCTCATCTGAGAAACGTCTTCTTGCAGTAGATAATTAACACAGTGACCCACAATTGGTCAGTGTGCAAAGACTAAGAGACTACAGGGCACTCATTCTAAAGGGGACATCTATATTGCACCCCTCCTCCCAAGGCTCAGGGTGATCTTCTCAAAGACTATAAAAGCCAGAGGTGGTAGATAACAAGGAAACAGCAGTGTCTCCAGACCCAACAGGGCAGTTGCACATAGGAACTCAAAGCGATTGTGATGGCGTGCGTGCACAGGAAAGACTTGCACAAGCTCAGGCCAGACAAAATTTCATCATGGAGAGAGAGGGGTAAGTGGGCATGAAGCCCCACCCAAAGCTGAGAAAATATTGGCATTTGATGGTGCTGGGAGAGGGAGGGTCTGTTTTCTTGAAGAGTGTGGCCCCTGTTACATTGATCAAGCTTCAAGGCAGGCCACACATCCAAGAATATTTAGGAACACAAATTGAGCTCTGTGGGTTTGTGGTTCTTGTTTTAAGAGAGAGAACATGAAGTTGGGTGAGTAGGGAGGTAGTGGGATCTAGGAGGAGTTGGGAGGATGAATATGATCAAAATATGTTTTATTAAATTCTCAAAGAATAAAATGTTATTTAAAATGAGAACAGTGTTCAACACATGAAAAGTACTCAGGAGGGGGTTAATGATTGTTATTGTTTTTTTGATCATTTCAACAAGAAGAAAAAATTGGCAACCGTCAAATACGACACATTGGATCTGATGAGTTGCCCTGATTCAAAATTAGAACACTGAATATAAAATCAGTATACAACCTTTACTTTTGGTTTGGTTTTGGCCTTTAAGATTGTTTTTAAAAGGCCAGACATGGGGGTGCAATTCCTGTCATCTAAGTACGAGGGAGGTGATGGAAGGGGGAAGCGTGTGAATCCAAGATCAGCCTGGACCACGCAGTGAAACCCTGAAAAAATATCAAGCTCCCCCTATTTAGCGTAGGACGGCTGAAACTTCCTCTGGAAAAACCATGGAAACTGAGTAGGGCTGAGCAAAAGGCCATAGGAAGAATTGCCATTTTCTTTCTGTTTTCTGTTTTTGTTTTTGTTTGTTTGTTTTTTGTTTTTTTTCGAGACAGGGTTTCTCCGTGTAGTTTTGGTGCCTGTCCCAGATCTCACTCTGTAGACCAGGCTGGCCTTGAACTCACAGAGATCCACCTGGCTCTGCCTCCTGAGTGTTAGGATTAAAGGCGTGCGCCACCATTTTCTTATCAGAAGTGCTTTTCTATAGAGCTTCAGCATAAATGGTCAAAGAAATCATTATCATTCAAAATTCAACCCAAATGACTGTTTTGTTTTGTTTTTCAAAGTGCCAAATTCCGTCTAGGCTGCCATTATCTCACTGCAAACTCACTTATTCTACCAGTGTATGGTTCTAGGGCTAGGATCGGATAGCATTCATTTAATCTACCTCTCTCCCATCTCCCATCCTTAGCGATCACTAGGCCTGAAACCCACCCAACAAAGGAGTTGTTGAATCTATACCATTCATTCATACGATTTTTCAAGTAAGTGCCACTTGCATGTTGGCTCACTGTGCTAAGGGCTAGGAGAAAAAGGCAAATTAGACAGAATTCCTGCTCTGAGGAGGGGATGAGGCTAGCATAAAGCTAACCAAGACTGCCACAACAGGGGTTTGACACAAGAATAGTATAAAGCTAAAGAGACTGCCACAGCAGGGCTAAGACATAGGATCAGTGTAAAGCTAACCAAGACTGCCACAGCTATGTTGTGAGGCTAGGAAAGGAGCTCCTTGTGTAAACCAAGTGAATTTCCAGAAAAGGTACTATGATAAGTTATGATTTTCTAGAAAAAGGTACTATGATAAGTTTGATAAGTTGCATAATCAGAGACAATAAAACATGGAGGTAATATACAATCAATGGATTAATCATTTGATGGATTCACAACACAATGGCTATAGTGGTTTGAATAGGTATGGCCCTCATAGACTCATGTTTGCATGCTAGGCCATAGGGAGTGCTGTGGGATAGTGCTTTTGTACACTGGTTTAATAAAATGCTGATTGGCCAGTAGCCAGGCAGGAAGTATAGGCAGGATAAGCAGACAAGGAGAATTCTGGGAAGAGGAAGGCTGAGTCAGGAGACGCCAGTCCACCGTCCAGGGAGCAGCATGTAATGGCGCACAGGTAAAGCCACGAAACATGTGGTGACATATAGATTAACAAAAATGAGCTGAGTTTAAGTGTAGGAGCTAGTCAGTGGTAGGCCTGAGCTAATGGCTGAGCAGTTTTAATTAATATAAGCCTCTGTGTGTTTACTTGGGTCTGAGTGGCTGTGGGACAGGCAGGACACAGGAAAACCTCTGACTACAAGGGAGTGGCACTATTAGGAGGTGTGGTCTTATTAGAGGAAGTGTGTCACTGTGGAGGAGGGTTTTTAAGTCTCATATATGCTCAAGCCATGCCTAGTGTGACAGTTCACTTCCTGCTGCTTGTGGATCAAGATTAGAACTCTCAGCTCTTTCTCCAGCACCATGTCTGTCTGCATTTCTTGCCGTGATGATAATGGACTAAACCTCTGAAACAGTAAGCCAATCTCAATGAAATGTTTTCTTTTATAAGAGTTGCCATGGTCATGGTGTCTCTTCACAGCAGCAAAAACCCAAACTAAGACAGCTTGCATAACTTATGGAATAAGAACAGCATGATGAGACATGTAGTTTTAGAAATCAGTTTGTATCTATGTGGGGATGAACTTAAGGTGACTGTAAAGGAAAACAGAAGGGCTATGGCAGTGATCTCAGCAAGTGAAGAAACTCTTACCTAAAGCAGTGCAATGTGGATGGAGGAAAAGGGAACTCATTAAAGAGGTGGAGTCAATAAGCCTTTGCAATGACCTCAGTGAGGAGGGCTGAGAGCAAGGAAAGAACCAAGAGTGACTCCAAGGTTCTAGACTGAGTAACTGCGCAGCTGGTACCCTCTACAACTACAGGTCATACAAGAGCAAGCAGAAGCCTGGGAAGTGTCCAAAGGAGATAATAAAATGGACTCTTGGAATTTCTCCTTGAGAAATTAAAACAGAGGTATCTAGAAAACAAATGAGTTTATGCATATGGGTCTCAGGGTAAGATTAGAGATGGAAGATGGATTTGGGAGACAACAGAAGATGAACCTAGGAAAGATTATAAAACATTTGGGGCATGTGCATGAAGAGAAGGGTCTGAGGAGCCCATGCTGCAGGGAAGAACATAAGAAGTACCAGGCAGAAAGGCAAAAGAAGAGCAGAAGCCCATCATTCAAGGCTGGGGGGAAGAGAACTTGAAAAGGAGGTAGTGGTTGACAGGATCAAATACTAAGGAAGAAAATTCAGGATCTGTATAGTGTCTTCCAGATTAACGAACAAAAATGGCCCGTTGGAGACTTTAGTAAGCATCATAGTTGTGGGATGCGGTGGAAAACATTCACCTCATGGTGGCCGGGAACTAGAGTAACAGAAACAGGAAGGATCTAGGGACAAAACAGTCCCCAAGAAACTGCCCCTGGTGACTTACTTCCTCCAGTTAGGTCCTACTTCCTTAAGTTTTCAGAACTTCCCCAAACAGCACCACCAGCTCAGGACCCAGGCTTAAATATATGAGCCCCATGGGGGTCATTTCATATTCAAACTCTAACAGCATTATTTACTCAAATTAGATGTATCCAGTTCCTTTAACTTCACATTCCTGGCAGCCTTCCAACAGCTGCATTACGCTTGTCAGTATCTTTTGCAAGTATAATTTCCAGAATTAGGTATACTATATATGATCTAAACAGAGAGATTATAGAAAAATGTCCTTTTTTTCTGATGTAAAGATTCTATTTTAGTTTATATTATCTTTCAAAAGCCTTTATCATGCTTCTGTGCTCCAGGAATAGTCTAAACCCTTGCCCCCTTAAAGACTAAGTTTCTTGGGAGTTGAGACAGCCAAATAGTGTTTGAGGTTTTAAAGAAATACATTATTATTTACTTTCTACTATGTAGAATCTTTGCTCTTAACAGTTTAACTGACGTGTGTGTGTGTGTGTGTGTGTGTGTGTGTGTGTGTGTTAGTGTTAGAACTGTGTGGCAAACTTGCCGGGAAAAGCTGGAAAATGAAAACCACCCTCACCACCATAGTTTCCCCCTGAACTAGAACCACATCAGAATAGCATCTTCCTTGCCTCCGTCTCACGAGCGGACTACAGCTTGTGTGTATGTGCATCTTGTGTTTTGTATTATTTCTTTGTATTTTTTACTACCCTCCAGCTGTAGACTCTATGAAGACATGGAATGCATGGAACTCCCTGATCTCTCCTCTCTCCTACTGGCGACTCCTCTTCAGTGGCCACTTTTCTAGTTAAGTGGTTTGATCCACTGAGGCCACAGGGACATTTGCTACATCTGTCTTCTTGTATCCAATGATCAACTGTGTACTTGTTGCAAATGCCATATGTTGGATTTTAGAAAAATAATCTAAGTGAAGTTTGAAGTTTGACTTGTTGGGGCTTTCTTTTACTTTTAACCTAAGATGATCTAAGAGTATTTTCTTCACAGTACTTCTCTCTACACTACCTATGTGGAGCCTGAGGCGTTTCTGGTATTGGCTTTCCTGGGATTATTTTCCCAGGAAATGAATTTCCTTCAAACTCATTTAAATCCTTCCACACAGATCAGCAGGGTTCTCTGACAATCGGTATCCTTTCCGTTCTTCACAGGAGGTGCTCTATCCCTTGCCAGAAGTGCATCCTGCTCACTCTGCAGACACAGTCCAGAAACCTTTCAGAAATACGCTTCACAGAGCCAGCCATTTGTTTCTCAAAGCCGCCCTTCTTTGCCAGTCACTACATCTCATGGAAAGAGAGCTGAAAACACCACCTGTGCTTGGGAGTCTCTCAGTTTGTTAAAGCCATTAGAAACACAGCCCCATGGTTTCTGAATGTGCAGGAAGTAGAAACAGAGGCAGATTAATTAATCCACAGGCTTGATAAGGGATGTGTGGTGACCTTTCCATAATATCATCAATAGTGGCGCCTACCCCAATTATTTACATCAAAGATAAACAAAATGACCTTAGGACTCTTGGTCGGGTGTTATCCACAGATAACCCCCCCCCCTCGACAAGAGTGCTCACAAAATCCTTTCTCCATCAGTTCAAGCTCATGACTTCTCCCTGGTGTTCACAGAGGCAAGGCAATGTCCTGAATCCATCTGAAATGTCACACCGAAATCCGAAGGGCAAGACTGCATTTCATCTCCAGGCTTCTTCACATCCTTCCCCTTGCCAACTTCATGACATTACATTTTATACATTTGCTTGGCTTTCTTCTTCAGAACTTTTTCATCTGCCTAGAAACCTTTGCGAAGTCCTTGCGAAGAAGCCAGAGTGTGAAAAGGCCTCTGGTTAGACTCTCCTACCTTTGCCATCTGCTCTCATCTGCAGCCGCTATAAATGGCCATCGTCTTGGGCTGAAGAGAAGATGCAACTCATTCCAAAGGTCACCACACCACCCTCGGCAGCCATGTTTACTGGATCACCAGACGAAGTAATGTTATTCTTAGCTTTTACCCACAATTCTCTTTGAAAACTCCAAAGGGGGGGGGAAGAATTTTTCTTCTCTTAAGTTGAAACTTTTCAGAGACCAAATATGCTTGTCATGTTTTTATTAGATTATAGAAACTGTATGTCTCAGTGCTCAACATTGAGACTTCACAGTGCATGGATATTAATGACGGCTAATGGCCAGCTTTCAGGGCACAGGCTCTTAACCCTCTGCACAACCCTGGCTTATTTGCCTGTAGCACCGCAGGTTCATTGAGGACATTTTGACTATCCAGTTATCAAAGATACACTGATCCACGAGAGTCCTTCTGTTTCCACACATTTTTAGTTTGGTCTCAAATGCAGAATGGATTTTTAAATGTATTCTATTCATGTTTGAGGGAAAAAAAAAACCCCAACATCCAAGGCATCATACAGCAAAACAACTAAATGGAGATTTATTGACTGGATTACTTCATTGTGTCCATGTTTTATTATTTCTTTAAATCGTTGATTCTTTCCAAACTATTGCACTAATGCTACTTAAATGTGCTTAGCTGCTGAAATGTGATTTGGTGTGTTGAGACTTTAGGCAATGTATATTCAAATGTAAATGCTTCTAATTTGGGGCTACCTAGGCTTATAGAAAAATCTGGCCTTTCAGATAATGAGACCATAAAGCAGACCACTCACTGGGCAGCACAGCTGCTCTCTAAACCCCGGGCATTTGAGTGCCTTCCTACCACTTAGCAGTATCTCAGGCCAATACAGCAGTACTGCACTCCAATCTGTCCCCTGCAAAGATATGGGAGCATCTATCCCCTCACAATCATGCTACTAAGGGCAACAATTCATACTTGTTCATTATCCCAATGACAATGGACTTCGCAAATATAAATGCCTCTTAAGATCTGCTTTATTCTATGGCTGGGTCATTTGGTGAGTTAACAGACAACTTGAGTCAAGTTTTTGAGTGGTTTTTTTTTTTTTTTTAAGCAGGATCAGGGGGTACTTCTCTCCGTGTCAGGGTGTCACGTCTCCTATAGGAGCAAAGCAAGCTAAGTGATGCAGACTTGGAAGGTCTGTGGACACAGATTCCCTGGACTATCCCTGCCTAGGCCCTCACTACCTGCACTTTGAATGCCTCCTGCCCCCACCCATCTTGCAGGTTCTAGGGACTACTGCCTTCCCACGGCATAGCTACTAGGTAGCTTGTTCAAACAGCGCCATCTGCAGGATAGTCTAGATACTTCTTTTTTTTTTTTTTTTTTTGGTTTTTCGAGACAGGGTTTCTCTGTGTAGCTTTGCGCCTTTCCTGGAGCTCACTTGGTAGCCCAGGCTGGCCTCGAACTCACAGAGATCTAAATACTTTATCTAAATAATTTGAATTTCTTTCAAATGTATTCAAGAGCGATTGTGAACAAAAACAAATGTTCAATGGTGGGTAATGGATCGCTATACTGATTCTTCATAGAATTTATGACTATCTGAATAGTTGCCTTAACTGTCTTTACCTCAGGGTGTCCAATCATAGGTACCTCCACCATCCTAGAATGAAGATGCATTTGTTCAGGGGTTTTACTGCCCTTCAGGCTCTCCTCAGGGTTAGTCATTTCCTTTGCTCGAGTGCTTGCTCTTTCCTTCAGAAAACCACATTTCTGGGAACCACAACAGATGTAGTAGCTTTCTCCCTGACCCGACTTAAAACCTGAATACGGAGAATGAGTGCTTAGAACTCACTCCTCACATCAGCCTTACGTCAAAGTCTCCTAAGACGATGAGGTTAAAAGATGAGCGGCCCTCTAGAGCCCTGCTTAGAAGTGACCCCCAATTTGCTAGTCTACCACCTGCACTGTAGAGACATGATGAACCTCACCCCTCCTGGCCACGCCTACCACAGCAACACTAAAGGACATGGAACAAGGGCTGTGGCTTTTTGTCACGGCTCTCTCTCATTGTCTAGGCATTTTCTGTGTTGGCGCACATCTATCATCCCAGCATTCAGGAGACTTAAGCAGGAGGACAAGTTTGAGGCTAGCCTGGACTACTAGTGAGTTCCAGATCAGCCTTGACTGTATAAGAGAGATTCTATCTAAAAAAAATAAATAAATACACTTTTTGTTTAGATCACTTCCTTCCAATAGCCCTCACCTAACTGAGACCAGAAGCAAAAGAAAAACAAACCTTTCCTCTGGGATTGCTCTGTCTTCATCACCCAGTAACCATGTCCCATAGAGCAAATCCAGTCTCAGGCAGGTAGCTACCGACAGTCCGTTTACTCTTTTTTGTGGTCTGATTTTCTTATTAAAAACAGAAAGTCAAGGTTGCTGAACAGCTCAAATAGTTCAGAGCGGGGATGGGACAAAGGAAGAGGTCTGATTAATTTTCAAACCACAACATCCAGCTTCACTGGCCCATTCACAAAAGCTCATGACCCCCTTGCTCAGGCTCTAACCTTTCAGCCCACCTTGTTCTTCTTTATAGAGGATACACTCCTGAGCCTTTTGGAAGTCAGAATGCCCTTCTGTTTGAAAAAAAGATAGAATCCAATCAGAAAGCCCATGTAGGGAGATATGAACTATTCATTGGCAGGGTCAGAGAAAAACTGCCAAGGCTGCCAAACAGGATGGCACTGCTGCTTCCCCATTCCTTTTAAAGTCACATATACTGTATATGCCAATGGACACTCAGAATGAATTTTATACCCAGCTCCTATACACAATAAAGATGGAACGAGGACACAAAGATGTCTCCGGAGCTTGATATACCTGGATAATCTCAGCAGAGCTACTGATAAGCAAGGTGATGTGGCCACATTAAGGAACTTCCTGAGCCTCCATGTTGTCTTCTAGTTGATATCATCTATCCATAACTCAAAAATGTGTCCATTCTTTCTTTAGTACGAATTTAAGTTAGTGTGTACCTCTTCTGATAACTGAAAAGCATGGTTCCACATGTAAGGAGTATCAGGCATTGGTGGAAAAGTCAGAAGAAATGGGGTCATGGTGGACATGGGCTTATCTGAATGTAACAACACACAAAGGTCAATAAGCCTCTCAAGGTCTACAAACCAAGACTGGAGCTGTCCTTGAGGCCATAGCCCAAAACAGACAATAAGAAGACACCAAGGAAAGCTGAGCTAAGTCAGAGTTGAGGGTGTCTTTGGTGACATCCTTCCAGAAAAAAAGGAAGGTCTGGACAGCTCAGAGAAGAGGAACAGTGAAACTATGGGATGGATCTACTCTAAGAGACCACCCATGTACAACAGCTCCACTCTGTAGAGGGATGCACATGTTCTCTTCCCTCTCTTGTATCCTAACAGACTAGAGAGAAACCCAGAGCATCTGGATCAGGGCTGTATCTTGTTCGTTAGGGCCCATAGAGCACCAGTGTCCATACAACATTGATCAAGCACAGCTTGTCCTGCAGAGTGTCTTCATATGACAAAAAAAAAAAAAATGGAGGAGTGGCTCATGAGCCCTCATCTCTAACTAAGGAGCGACTGACAGTTGATGGTTTCTGGGGAAGAGAGTCAAGTTTTCTTTAAAGGTGTGGCCTGGTAGGTTGACCATGTTCCAGTGGATGCCCCCATACCCATGTGTATACGGGCAGCACAAATTAGACTCAATGAGTTTTTATTCTTATGTTTTAAGAAAAGATATGAAGTTGGGAGTCAGTGGAAAGGTAAAGAGTGGGTCTGGGAGGAGTAGGGGGTGAATCACTAAAATACATTGTATATATAAAATTCTCAAAAAAACAAAAATATTATATTTAACAACTGTAGTAAAATATACACAACATAAAATCATATTTACAATTGTAAGTGTAACGTTCTGTGCAACCATCACAGCCATGTATCTTAGGAAGTTGTCTTGCAAAACCAAACCTTACGTGACACAGTAACATCCTCACTTTCCTACTCCCTGACAACCACCATTCTCCTCTATCTCTATGTACTTGGCTTACACCAGGCTCTCTGGATAAGAGTGGAACCATACATATTGTGACTGGTCTCCTTCCCTTAGTATAAGACTTCAAGGTTCATCAATATGCTATCACCTGCTGGTACTTCCTCCCCCTTTAAAGTTGAACGATAATTTAATGTATGTATATATCACATACATCTGTTCATCCTCTGATGAATGTGATATGTGTGCTGCTCCCACCTTTGGGCTATTGGGAATAATGTTTCTGGGAATATGGGTGGTACAAATATCCTTATTTCACTCCTCTTAGGAATATACCATATATATATGTATATGTATATGTATATATATTTGAGGAATCTGCCTATTTTTCTATACTGGCCATCATTTTATATACCCATCACCATGCCAAGGTTCTCACATGTGGCTTTTCCCACCACCCACATTGCCTGAGTTCAGATAATTTCGAACAGGGCTTTGTGTCTCTTGTATGACCGCTTTCTTCTTCCCCATCTTTTTCTCTATTTCTTTCTCATATTCTTGAAGGTCCCCTAGAGACACAGGAATGCTCCATGGCTCTTCTGTCTTCATTTGGTTCTAGATGGGTCCTCTTTTTGAACCTACAGGGGGCTGGTTGCCTTCCAAGATGAGGGCTCGGGCTTAGGGTAGCATCTACATTGAAGGCTGCCTGCATGTGGGATCACAGCCAGCTCTGGCTAAAGCTGTGATGTGATAAGACATAGCTTTGTTATCCCTGCTACTCCAGTGAGCTGACCCCTACATCCCATTTGGACACCCTGCCTAATCCCATCCTTAAGAGTTTTACTTTCCACTACAACTGATCATACCTTCAAAAACAACTGTGCAGCAATACTTCATCTTGAAGATGAAGGTTTCCAGGTTCTATATGGAAAATCTCCCCAAAGACAAATATAACAGACTCAGGTTAAGTTTTAGAGGCAGACAAATAACCAGCCATTCAAACCATATCCTTGCCCCAAATTAGAAAACAGTGCTCTTTTGAATGTGTGTCCTCAGCTAAAAGACCGAATGGTGAGTACATTTTTATACTAAAGATGAAAGTGATCCTAGGAACACTCTCCGGGTACATGTACTCTGTAGGTACATAGCTGAGAACCAGGTGCCATCTCTTCCTTCAGGTCTTGGATGGTGCACAGCTTTGCAAGCAGGGCTGGGGTGGTTTTTAGCTCCCACTTATCAGGAGTGACAGTCAAAAGCAGGAACCTTGGGCTAATGATGGGTGTGATAACATTACCCTCCTGCCAACACCACCTTGTGGAAAAGACATTTTTTAGATCATAGTCGTAGGAAGGTTTTCCAAGACCTTGAACATGGGGGTCTACTGGCCACTCACCTAGTGGCTTCTGAGGGAAGACAAAGGCCTTCTCGTATTAGGCAGAAAGATAGAACAGCATATATAGACTCTCAACCCAACATGCTTCCATCCAACACACACACACACCCCAGTATCTCACCTGAGCCACTTCTTCAAAGTCATCGTGCCTTTTCTGGAGGGCCCGTGCTCGATGCAAGGACTTCCCAACCCCAGTGTGTTTGCTGAGAAAGGCCTCGCCATGGTTTTCAATCCAGTCCAGCACCTGGGCAGAGGAGGAAGACAGACAACACTGATTCCTCAGAAGAAGGAAAGACATGTGGCACCGTGTACAACTGCTTGAACCCTCCTCACCCCACCCCATGCCCATGAGAGCAGTAGTCCAGAGAGAAATGCCCAATCCATTGTGAACACAGTCATTGCCAAGGGAACAGTCCCAGCCTTAACTAACTTCAGCTCGGCCATTTTGATCTCTAGAACGGCTTGCCATCACTTTTTTTTGGTTTTAAAAGCCCTAGCCACTCCATTATTTTATTTATGACTATTTTTGTTATTATTTTTATTATTTGGTGCTGAGGATTGAATTCAGGGTTTCTCACATGCCAGTCCATTGTTTTAAATCTGCAGCACAGGTTGCCAGACCCAGGTGAACCTCTTCATGGCTTCTACCTCATCAGATAAGGTCAGCCACACGGACAGGAAGTGAGGTGACAGCGGTGAAGGAGGACTAAGCTGCTCACCCTCACTTCTCCACAAAATGTCATAGCAGTAGCACCCGTCACGGGCCCCTGCCTTATTATACTCTGGAGGTTCAGTCTTCCACCCCCATCCAGATGCTCAACATAGGTGACCACAAAGACAATAACCTCCTCTGCCTTCCTGCCACCTCTTCCCAACCAACCAACCAAACCAATCAGCTAAGGTCTCTGTATCCGAAGGCCTGGAGTATTTATTTGGCTAGAATGCAGTAGAGACTCCATGTTCTCACAGGCTGAGCGATTTAGCCTGAAGACATTTTCCTCAATATTTAACCTTGGAGTGGCAGTGGCCATGGCAGTAGAGGGAGGAGAGAGGAGATGTTAAGGTTAGAAATGTTTTCCTAAGGGATGCTTGGAAAGGTTCACAAGACCTTGAAATGCAGAGGGAACCAAAGCTTAAAAAAAAATTTACACATCACAGATATGAATGTATCCCAGGGAAAATGGAGGCAGCTTGTCATCTAGTCTCTGAGGAGTTGATGCTGGTTCCAGTTAAGTCAGAGTCATGCCTGTGATGCACCACCACCATACCATTGGGCCCATCCTGCTCTCATGGTACAGGCTTCTAACCAAACACCTGATTAATGACGTAACAGCCTTCTCAGATGCTGAGAGGAAGTTTCTGGAGAGTGATTCAGACGAAGTAGGTTTGTCTAAAGGTGCTTTTTTTCAATATGGACTTCCCTGTAGCAAACAGAAGCAGACTCAACCATTCCACAGGCTGCAGACATGCGAACTCTTCCTGTATAGAATTCAGCCTCTGGTGTCACTTCTTTGGACACTGAGATCACTTAATGTCTGTGAGGTGCCAAGTATGAGAGTCTTTGAAGGCTTCCCTATCACTTTCAAAAGTCCATACCGGATGGTGCTAGTGAGAAAGATGTATGGGAATGCAGAAACGAGGTTAACAAACTTCCAAGTATAAGCATGAAGAGTCAGGTAATTAAATTACCCATCAAAATTCAGAAATGCCCCCACTCATGACTGTTTAAGCATTAGGCATGTAGGTTTTTGTTTTATGTGCATGTGTCTTTGTGCATATATGCCATGAGTGTGTGAGTGCCCACAGAGGCCAGAAGAGGGCATCAGATGCTCTGAAGCTGGAGTGACAGATGATTGTAAGCTGCCCGGTGTGGGTGCTGGAAACTGAACTTGGTGGGTCCTCTGCAAGAGCACCAAATGCTCTTAAAGGTGAACTGTCTCTCCAGCCTCAGGAATGGAGGTATAAAACACTTCCAGTGCACACTTGGCTCTATACACACAGAGAGATCCTGGAGGTGCATTTGTGGGAAGAAAACTATGGTAGTGCTAGAGTCTGGCTTTAAACCCTGACCAGGCAGCAAGGAGAGGAGCTCCGAGGCTCTATCTTCAGGTCAAGGAAAGCACCTCACTAGCCAGATTATCTCCACAGTCCCTTATGATTTTTACTGACTTTTAAAAAAATTATCACTAGCTTTAAGAAAATCGGCCATTCTAAACCATATTGGTTGAAAAGAAATGCTTTGTACCTAGTTCACATACATTTCCTCTTTTCATTCCACGGGAGGGGGGGGTACGATTGTATAATTTTTAAGACTTTTTTAAAAGAGCAATTTGTTTCCTTTTAAAGTAATTCAGCTTTCCTTAAAACGGCAATTCATTTTCAGTCAGGGCCACTTAGTGTACTCAATTAGCTCTGCTTTTATTACTCAAAAAACTATTTATTTCATATTTGAGAGGCTTTTATTCAGTTTAATATAACTTCAACTATTCTGTGTTATATTGAGAACACTCAGTACAGCTTCTGCCCGAGATCTAAAGGTGTGGAGAAATACATGCAACCTGGATAAGCGTTCAAGGACTGTGTGGAAATCAATTCAGCAAATAAAAAAGCAAAGGGTTTAGCAAATGAATAAAATTACTTTAGATATACTTATAGAAAAAGTACTTAGGGACACATGCATACAACCAATAGATAAAGTGCCATTGAAAGTAATTCCTGCTGGGTTTGTTTCTGATGGTTCAGCTGGAGCTCTTACCCCTGATACACACATGCATAACACAAGCTCTCTTGATTCTGACCCATGACCTTCAGTGTAGCACAGCTTCCCAGGCAGACCTGCACAGCAGGGCAGTGTGCTTCTCTGTAGACACTGGCAGTGTTGGCAGTTACACCATACTGGAATTTCTCATGCAGCTCTGGAATTCTGGACACCCTCGAGTTTTTGATGAGTAAGTAATGGTGTGCCAGGCCCCAGATTCTGAATATCTATGAATGAAGAGGAATCAGCTCTCTAGCTAAAAATCCCCGGATCCCATGAGTATAAATAGACATCAAAGCATCCCTTGTATGTATCCCATGATTAGTCCCTCTCATCTGTCTGTAAGGTTATTTATTTATATTTAAAGTACTCCATGATGAATTATAGCCAAGGTGGTATAAGATGAGAGAGCTATGCAGATCTGTGGATGGCTTTTGAGTTGGTATTTAAGCATTTATGGCACTGGAGATGTTGTCTTTTTTGTTTTTATCTAAAGAGTCCTTGAGCAGCAGAGAAGAACGGAACATGAATATCGAGCACTAGAGCCACTCCACGGATATGAGGTTATAGACAGTCATGAGTGGTCCCGACTCTAGGAACTTGGTCTATGGACTAACGAACACTAGTCACTAAATCACACAACTCTTCATTAATCGCTGAGATGAAAATCACCAAAAAGCCAGATGCTTTCTAGATGGAGTTGGGGAAGGTCTCTGAAGAAATGAGACTTTACTGTCATTCAAGAGACAATATTACTTAGCTAAGTCAGAAATGGAAAAGACGCACACATGCAGGCCTCAAGTAGGAAGGAAATAGGAAACAGGTCCAGAGAAATCTGAGCAAAACTTCAATAAGTTATGGTGTGCTGAATGGAAGGTTCTAGTAACTACTTTGTAACCATCCACCATCCACCGAAAGGCTGCAAAGGGGAGAGACACCATCGGATTCCTGCAGAAAAGCTGCTGCTTTGATTATGGAAAGTCAATTGGAGGGAAGCAAGAGAAGAGGTGAGAACATGAGACAAAAGTCGAAATTCTGACAAGACCGATGGAGGCTTAGATTTGGAAAAACCACTGCCGGGGTTTGGTGGCTGAATGTAGTAGTGACAGAAGAAATCAGTAAGGCCGACCACCAGGGGCACAGCCTGCCGGGAACGGAAAGGGGAGGTAGTCACCGGACACAGTGAAAGGAGCGAGGCGGGCTAGCTCATACACGTGGACTTCTTAGGATCTCTCTCTGCATGCATGCTCTGCTATGTTCATACATGACAGTGACCATTGCGACCCCAAACTTGAGTGGGAAATATCCCCTAGTGACAATTGTCAATCTGATGTGGCAAGCTGTGCTTCTGTTTTCAAAGATGTAATTTATATTCTGAGAGTTAAAAATAAATGATTACATCATTAATGTGTGGAGTACCATTAAAAAAATAAAAACACTACATCCATTTTAAAAGCACAACCTTAGACTTGAATGGAATTGATGCCTATGTTGTTGACAGGGCTGTTGACTGGGGTGTGGTTTTGAGAAGCTGTTAACCCGGTACACAAAGCCCACTCATCTGGGACTGGCCCTGCTCACTCTCAACTGGCTAGTGAAATTCTGCCTCACCTCCGCACACCCTGCTCTCTGGAGTTTTGTTCCCAGTGTTCATCTTCACGTGAGCTATGCCATCCTCCTCCGGGTTCCCACTCCCCAGGCTACTTCCTAGCCACACTTTAGGCTACATGTAAAAATCACTGCCAATCTTTAATGACCTATCCAAGGTAAGGTGGCTCTTGCCTTTCTATGACTTGGTGGGTTTTGTTGTTGTTGTTTTTGAGACGGTGTCTCATGTCGCCAGTCTGGCCTCAAACTCAAGATATAGGTAAGGCTGTCCTTGAATTTTGGATCTTTCTGCCCCATCTCTGAAGTCCTGGGATTATAAGCATGTGCCGCCACACACAATCCTTTTGATTCTTTTCAAACAACAATTACTAATTAGAACAAAGTATAAGTCCATATAAGGATGAAAATGCCACCGTGAAACCCATTACTCTGTACGAACAAACATAAAAAAACACATAGAAAAAAATCTTCAAAATTATGGCCCACAGGCCTGTCTCTCCCACGGGACTGCAACCTCCTCATAATTCCAGGGCACAGCCCAGCCCAGCACTCAACACATTGTGGTTGCTTAGCATGTGCCCAAGTGAACTATAGTCAAACCGATTCCTCCCCTACAGACCTTTGGGGGTGGATGTTAACCATCCACCTTCTTCCATTTCCCTACTGTTCACAGTCTGCCTTCAAAGTTGCTCCTTTGTGTTTCTCTATCCCCTGTCACTGCCCCACTTGGCAGGTGGTTCCTAAGAGAATGAAAGAAATTTGGGGTTTTCACACTGAATCTGACCCTCCTCTTTCTCCACCACACAGCATCCTTGCTTGCCCCTCCTGCTTAGGGAATGGGTGATGAACATTTACGGCCGTAGATTGCCACACTTATCTGTAGCTAAGGCTTCAGCTCTCTCTGTTGAGCGACCCCATTCTGGACAAGCCTAATTTTGCTTCGTCACTAGAGTAGCCTGGACTTGCCATTTCAACAATCAGACAGTCTAAGAACAACTTGTAAAAACTCTTGCTCCATTCTCCTGCCCTGACATTTCAACCAGAAATAAGTGCTTGCCCAGAACAGCCTTTTCTAAGAGCTGTTTCATATCCTGAACCAGATTTGAGAGCCAATTATGCATGGTTTCTTAATCACCCCTTTCTTTCTGTCTAATTGTGTTTACTCCATCTAACATACAATCAAGATGAAATGTTCTTCGGGGCAGGAGGCAGTCTTCTAGTAGCCAAGGAGGAGGGGAATATCTTTTTGAAGGAAACTATTGATCATCACTGAACAGTGGTCATGAACAGAACTGAACTAATGGGCGGTAACCTTGGCAGCAAGGACTTTGTGGTCCTGTTCTACACACCTGGACCCTCTTCTTAAACCCATCCCTAAGGTGTTTCTATTCAGCTCTCTACTCTAATCATTCACCATGGCCGTGCAACACATACATGCATGTTTGGTTTGAGCCCTGTTTTATTTCCATCCACAGTATGAACTCCATGTGGGCAAGGGCTTTGTTTGGTTCACTGCTGTGTTCTCAAATGCTAAATAAAGAATCAAGTGGACTAAAAGAAACATGATTTTTACCACTTCCTGCATGCTAAGAGGTGAAAATCATGAAAGGAGATGGCTGCCTCTTGCAATCAAATACGGAATCCGAATCCCAACCTTGTGATTCCCTTATCTGGTTTTCTCTGATAAATCACCTTATTCAAAATAGGCTTTTAAGTTTGCATACTAAATTGGTCCATGACAAAACAAGGGGCAACCAATGCTTCTAGTATAGCAAAGAATTCCTTCCTCCCAACGCGTATGTGCCAGTGCCCCAGCTCCCCGCCCCCTTCCATTCAGAAAGCCATCATTCTGAAGCGATTATGCACCAGCAGGCATCTGGAACATATTTTGTTGTTAAAGGCTCAAGTACACACAGTGTGCAAGAGCACCCAGGAGAGTCCATCAAATCACTATTCTTGTCTATTCACACAGCACACTGTGCACTGTTTCCAAAGGGGAACAGCCAGGACCACAAGAACCAGCCAGGTTGAGACTTGAGAGCAGGCAGGCGCCACTTCAAGTGCTCAATTACCAGTCCCTCACTTTGTTTTTGGTCCCCTCTTTGGAACAAGTATGGTCAAAATAAATGTCATGCTATGGCAGGAGAAGCCATCATTTTTCTGGGTGGGCTGAGCTAACGTTCATTAGCAGGCACTCAATCGGTCTTTCCCCTAAGAGTTGCAGTTCCTCCTCCTGACAGGTCCATGCCAGGCAGACTAAGGCAGCTGAGAGCCCAAACACCTCAAGTCTTAGCCATCCTCAGCTGGGGCCTTGACACCCCAGACATCCCACATTTCTTCCCCTAGGCAGAACTAAAGTTGGGGTAACTGGAACCTCTCTGAAAGACTCTTCTCAGCCTGGTGTCAATTTATGGACCCCTCCTTCTTCCCACTAAGGCTTGAAACCGTTGTCAGAAACTCTGAACTCTAAGAGTCCTCTGGGGTTCTTTTAAAATATAGGTGCTACTTACTCCCAGATTCTGAATCAAAAAGGATGGAACTGTCTCCCATAGGGTGCTTGAAAAACATCCCCACTCTACTCAGCTGACATTAATGCCAAGAACCCAAGGACTAAACCTTGAGGAACACAGTTCCATATGCACACCTGACACCTCGTTTATATAAAAAAAAATGGACAGTACTTTTTTTTGGACAGCACTTTTTAGTAACTTTTACATTAAAGGCTCTCAGACCCACAGAGTCCAATTACCCTCGCTCACACTTGCCACACTCCATTACTTGACTCTCCATTCTCCCCTACACTCCCCAGCCCATCTATCAGATTACCTAAATTCACTCTGATTTTGCTTCCCCTCTGCTCAAAATCCTCGCATAGTTCCCTGCTGGTAATGACAGGAACCCTTTCACCCGGTGCTCGGTGCCCTAGAACTAACATGTTAAGGCCTGAGGATGTGCTAAGCACAGGAGGTGACCCTGAAGAATGCCTTTCTCATTACTCATGAACATAATTAAAAATATATTGAAGACATTAAAGGTGTTGTAAACCGTACATCAAGGAAGTCTAGAGGGTCAGTAACCCCCTCCAAAGGGACTTCTTCCTCTCACCGTCTCCCACACACAGGGAAAGTGCTGGACCTTCCTTGCAAATCATCATCTTGGGAGGATCACTGCAGTCAGGATGGAGTTTTCACACACACACACACACACACACACACACACACACACACACACACACACACGGTGGGGGGGGCAGGGTGGGTGCAGGATGGAAAATAGGGATCCAGAAGGAAGAGGGTATGAGAGAATCATGAAACTCCCAGAAAGAGGGGTATGCACATGTAAGTAGCCAGCCTCTAACCTGCAGAGTCCAAGAAGAGAGGAGAGGCACCCACTGCCTCCTCCTACGGGGGGGGGGGGGGGGGGGGGGGGAGGATAGAGCATGCCCACTATGATGGCATAGAGAGAGCACAGAGAGATGGGAAGAGCTCCCTATCTTCACTCCAATCAGAAATCGACTCAGCCCACCGAACCTCTTTCCTCCAGATTAGCTAAGCCTGCCGGTACTCTGGCTGGCTTCTCATTCTGCCTAAAGAGTCACGTGTTTTATACTAAAACATATGTGAATGAGTGGATTATCACCATTAAAATTTTAAGTGAGAAATTTTAAACTGCTAATTACTGCCACAGGCAAGTGGATATTATTCAAATATACGATACGAAGGAAAGCCTCACCAAGGCTGAGTTAACATCACCAACTGAAAAATGAGAATTGGGAGTGGGTATTTGGGGGTAATTTGTTTTATAGATAAATAGGTATAGAGAGCAATTCTTAAATGATGGGATACAAGGAAAAGTGTCAAGGCACGAGTGTGACTGTTTTTATGGGATAGACAGTTTGAGGGTCAATCTGAGGTTGTCAATAGCTACATAACATTAGGAAAATCTCATCCTGTGGAACCAAGTCCTCCACCAGGGCTGTTTGATCAGTGACATTCTAGCACTAAATGATAACCCCCTTGGCCCTGGGCTGTGTCTTATTCCCACCCCCCACCAGAGAGGCTAACAGCAGGAGCTCTGAGGTCAGGGAGTCTGGGGTTTGATGCTATGCTCTGCCACCAGGTGTCGGATCAGAAGTGAGTGTACTTCACCTCTCTATACCTCAGTCTCCTTCTCAGAAAGATGGAGAATGAACTGCCACCTGCCTCATGGTGTTGGGAGATTAAACAGGAAACGGCAAGTGAAGGGATCAGATGTCCAATCACATTTCCTCACAGAGCCGGTGCATTCAGAGCTCTGAACAATGTAGCTTTTATAAACAATTTAGTCTCAAGAGTCGGAACTAATCTTTTCTTTGATGTTTGAATTTCTTCCCAACATTCTTATCATAGAAATAGTCTATTTTAAATCCTGAAGATGGTTCCTCATATGTGTATTCTAAGATCTGATTGTGTGCACAAGGTGTGTGAGCCTTTTATTCCTAGACTATCTTTTCTTCTATAGGAAAAGTTAGTTTCCAGACTCATCATGCTTTGGTCACTTTTTTTTTTTTTTGTTGTTGTTGCTGATCATTCTCAATGCACACTGCGATGCTTACCTTTTATCACATATACTGCCAAATGGATTACTCAATGGCCAACTGGTTTAGTCTGATTAAGGCGCTGCAGTCACTACAGTTAGTGAATGACTGATTATCTGAAATTAAATACTTACAGATCTCTTTCAGGCATTTTTTTTCAAACAAAGTCAACAAAGTAAAATCTATAATTTTCCACATGAGGCACCAGGAAAATTAATGCAGGGAGACAGACTCCTTTGCAGTTCAGGAAGTCTGGTTCTAATAGTATTCTTCATCCATTCAAAACGTTGCCACCAAGCAAGCTGAATCTTGCCGCCACTCCCCTGCTAGCTTATAGGAGTGAACTGC
Source organism: Peromyscus nudipes (assembly GCA_902168325.1). Taxonomy (NCBI): domain Eukaryota; kingdom Metazoa; phylum Chordata; class Mammalia; order Rodentia; family Cricetidae; genus Peromyscus; species Peromyscus nudipes. The sequence goes on along the minus strand of CABHPH010134471.1, from coordinate 19,325 downwards.
TTAAGAACAAGATGCTCTTTTCGGAGGAGGCCATAGGAGCCTCAAAGGTGCCAGTGCTACATCCACCCCATCATGAACAGTTCCATCTTCTCCCAGCCAGTGGTGGGCACTCAGCTAGACTTCCTGTTCCTGTTCTGTCTGCTGCCAGCATGCTCTGCCTGAAGCTTAGCTCTCTGCCTTATAACCTTCCTAAGAACACTGCTCCAAGCTCCCTGCCTGTGCACCAAGAATCAGTGCAACTCTCACCCCCACCAGAGGGCACTCTATGCTGGACTCCGCCAGGTCATCATTCTTTTACTTCTGGCCTGAACCCAGACAGCTGTGTGCCACTAGAAAGTCCTAAGGTGCATAAGTCTTCTCTCAGGCGCAGGGGCTTGCATACAGTAGACATTCCAAAAATACTTGATATCATAAAGATGCCTCTATAAAGTTTATAGAGTCATCATATAAAACAAAACAAAAACCAGGCAAGGAAGAAGGGGAGGCAGAACAGGATGACCTGCTGGGGTGCTCCCAAAATAGTTTCTTTTAAGAAAACACATAAGCAATTTACTTCTCCCAGAAAGAGCAAACGTCTAGTTACTCCTTGCTCTCTCCAGCTGTGTGAGGTCTACATGGGCTTGGAACCAGCCTTTTGCACACATGGGAAGCCAGAGGAGTTACAAGACCATAAAAGGCACAAGGTAGAGAACAGGCAATGCCGTCACGGAGTGCTTTTATTGATGTTGCCCAATACTGTTCTACACTAAGATGGAAAAAAACCCAAAAAACAGGACTGAAAAATATTCCACACTGATTATATAGCAGGCACCCTTCCCTTTCTTCAGTTTAATTAATCCAATTCCAGTTGTACCTTTAAGATGAATTTCCAACATTCACCCAACCCAGCAGGGAGAAAGCAAGCTGAGAACACACCTGTTGGGACCAGGAGAAGGGAGGCAGGCCAGTTCTGGAAGCAGGTGTTTAAATGCAATCTCTTCCACTGACATCTTTGGATTACACATCTCTGCTTCATTCCTATTTCAAGCCTTAAAGGACAAAATATTCCTACCTGGGCAAGATCTAACTTCAGAAATAGCAATGGGGCAGGATGTCAGACAGCTGGGGGTTGGCTTGCTCTCCATCACCCCACTGGGGGTCTCTGGCTCTTTCTTTTTGTCTGTCTCTCCACTTCACACGTTTGTCTCACCTCCCTCTCCTGTTGCACCTGTTTTAACGCCTTCCATCTTTAAGTCTATCTCTGCCTCTGCCTGGGGTATGTGGTCTGTCTTCCCCCGTATAATGTGCATCTTTCTCTCTCCCCTAGTCTTATTTTATGTCTTTCTGCGTCTCTCCTGGGGCACCTGGAATATGGATCAGATGATCTACTTTCTGGTCCTGGCACTACCGTCAACTAGCTGTGTGGTTATGACCAAGTCCCTTTACATCTCTGGGACTCAATTCCCTCAACTGTCTAGTGAGTTTTACTGGCTGTGGTTTTGGGCATTGAGAGTGTTGAGATTTAGTCATGGAATGAAATAGAATCCTTATCAGACAACCCACACAGCAGATGCCAGGAAGTCCCCAACAGCACAAGCAGCAGGGGGCACCCGAGGACCACAGAGAGAGAATTTGACTATGCACTAGGCAGGCACTGTGTTTACATTCTGTGCCATGAGTAAGGTCCTATTGTTATTAGTCCTGATTTAGAGGTGGGCAAAAACAAAAACCCAGCAACATCATGAGATGCAGTGGTCTGTCTATGTCCTGCTGGTCACAGAGGTAAGACATGTTCAGACAGGATTTACTGACTTCTGGGCCTGTGATGGTGTCTGCCATTCTGCACTGCCCTGGCTGATGATACCTGCACACAGGCCTCCCATGCAGGCTAATGAGAAAATATCTCTGGATCCTAACTGTGTTTAGGTATCTTAGGTCCAGACTATGGGTAGGGTCCAAAGAACTCTCTTTTCCTTTAAGACACCACTCCCGACTTCTCACACTGTTGCCTGAAACTGTTCCACGGGTATTCAATTACCCTACACGTTGACTGCCGTGCTCTGGTAGACTTGCTCTTTGTATTTTCTTGTATCGTTCTAATTAACTGACCAGGGTGTCTCAGCAGCATTTAGTTCAGTTCTGGGTCCATGAAAGAGACCTGCACTTCTTGAATAATCAGTGAGCATCACGGGATGCAAGAGCACTGAGATTGTATCCCCTGTGTCCTCAGCCTGGGGCCAGGAACACCAGGAACCTCAAGATGTCATATCACAGTTCTCGTAGGCTAGCTCCACTATTCACCAATAAAGCAACCACTGCATGGGTGAGGGAGGGCCAAGGAGTCACTCAACAAAAGCAGGTGGAGGGGGGGTCCTCTAAGGATTCCTGTCCATTCATCAGGCATAAAGAGAACCCAGTTCCATGTGGACATAGCTAAAAGCCAGAAAAAACTCAGAAAGAAAGAAAGAAAGAAATCCTGACCTCCGTTCTTGAGGAGACGGATACAAATGAGACATGCACAGGTTTCAAAGGACAGTGGGGATCAATGGTGAGCACGTTATCAAGATTTTGTTCCTGGAGACCGAGCCTCTCATAGCTCACGCTGGCCTTGAACTCACTATGTGGCCTAAGATGACCTTAAATTCCTCATCTTACGTGCTAGGATTACGGGCACATGCTTCCACACCAGGCTGAAGCAGGGAAATAGCTTGTGTGGTCTGTGTCCCCAAACTAGGATGGCTCATGCAGGGGTGGCAGTCAAGAGAAGGACGACTGCATCTGTCACCCCAGCCCCCGAGCGGGTGGTTCAGCTGCCTTTGGAAACACAGTCCAGACAGCTGCCAGGCACTAATGATTGACAGGATGTCAGGTAAGCAATTGGGATCCACCAACAGACTTGTTCCCCCTTATTTTCAGTTTTTCTCCCACCCACGTGCAAATATGCACAGAGAATAAATGAGTGAGCAAATGATGAAGCGGGTGGGTGATGATGAGTGAACACTTACATACCCTAAAAAGAACAGTGGAGTTGACCATTCTGAGAATTCAGTCTTCAAGAAATATCCAAACCCCAACACACTCACCGCCTAATCTTCCATCTGCTTTTCCACTTCGCCAACAATACAATAACCTGAGACACTTATTGTTAAGATGTCCTAGAATAGCCATATATGCCTCTTTATGACTTTATTACATTTTTCTTCCATATAGTATAGATGCCATGTGGCCACAAGAAAGTCTGATGACTGCAGATCTGTGAGAATCCAAGTGTGACATGCTTCCCGTCTGATAGCTGTTCTGCAGCTCTCCAGAGGCCTGCCTGTGTCACAGCAGGAGGGTAATGAGGAGCCCAGAAACATTATCCCACTTGTACTGGTGGCCAATATCATCTTGGCAAGCCACAGAGAGTTTATGGAAGTGGCCACACCCTTCTTTTGTCCCTAGGAGGCTGGCACCTCACTCATCTGTCTCACTTGCAGACCAGACAGCTTCCCTGATCTCTGAGCTCCGGGTGATGAATTTATCTGGACAGCTCCAGATGGCATGAGCAGGCAGCTGACTCGTCTGCTTCTCCCTTCCTGCCAGCCCCAGGCCGCAGAGCTGATTGGCACATCAACCGTGCTCACCCCTGGGGACTGACGTATCCTTATGATGACTCCATCACATGGCAGTCAGGAAGGGGTGCCACAAGGGAGTTAGGGGAGCCCAAGAAGGAAGAGCAAGCCTGAAGGTCCCCGTACTCACGCCAACTCCCAGAACGTATAACAATAGTAAGGATGCTCCCTAACCTGCCTGTCCACTTTGGGCACCTAGTACCAGGCTCCTGTCAACAGCAGCTGTGAAGACCTGTAACCAGACTCTCACTCCCTCATGCTATCTTGCTCTTTCTGGATTATACTTCCATGGGAGAATGGAAGGAGAGTGAACAGGCACTTCCGGTGTAGAACACTGAAATCCCTCAGCGGCCATCGTCACAGGAGTCTGACAACAGGTGTTTGTACCTGCTAGATGTCCTGCATCCCCAATAAAGTGAGAGGGAGATGACCTTGGCCTTGATCTTGGGTCCAGATCCTACTCAGCTCCCCCTACTCATTGTATGAATCCTCTGGGCAAAGCTCTCAGGTCCCCCAAAGACAGAGAAACAGAAAGTATAAGTGGGAAAGAATGAATGATTTCCTCTGAATAGGCATTTACGGCCTGGCTATATTGTTACATCAGAAACAATCATTTCATTATTATCTGCAGCGATGGAAGAGCAGGGACTAGCACAATAATACAAAAAGACAGATAAAGCCAAAGTAACCTCTGACCATGGGATGTACAGGGATTGATAGCCTTGCTTTAAATCGGTTTCAAAGGTCCAGCTTTGTTAATAAATCATAAAGGCCCCTATGCTGCCCCACCCCTACACTATCAGTCCACCGAAACCTTGATCAAGAAATGAGTTCACTTTCTGTAGAAATTCCTCTCCAGCACTGCTCCTATGACCTCCCACCAGAGTTGTCTAGGGTCTCCCTGGCAGCACGAAGTTACCTGATTACAAGGAGCTGCTGCTGAGGTCAAACCTCCTCTCAACCCTGCTAAGAGCTGCTCAGCAAGATGCACGCCCTTCACAAGGCCAGTTTACTTTGCCTTATTTCCCTCTCTCCCTGCAGTGTGTGGAGGAACAGCTCAGGGCTGAGTTGCAGAGTTCCCTCAATCAATGCAGACTTCCTTGAGCCTGGTAACCAGGTCAGGGTTCGAGCTGCCGGCATCCTGAGAGGGGGGATGGGACGCGGTGGGTGGTGGGGGTGGGGGAAGAGCCTGTTTACCTGCTGCACGTCCTGCTGGAAGACACACAGCTGCAGCCGCTGGTGCAGCCGCACCTTGCGGTGCTGCCAGATGCTCTCGAGGCGCCGCTGGTGGTGCAGCACCTCATGCACCACATCCAGCACCTGGTGTACCGCCTTGGAGTAGTTGGCCGTGGCTGTGAGAGACTCAGAGTTCCCAGGACTCAGGGGGCGCTGCAGGACATCCAGTAGTGCTTTGCCATCCTGGCTGACCTGCAGGAAAGAAGGGAGATCAGGTCAGGAGCCCCGATCAAGGGAGAGCAAACGCAGGCAGGGTCGGAGAGAGGCGAGAAGAATCTGCCTGACATCCTCAGTCCCCACCAAGCTCATCACAACTAAGGAGTGTGCCAGCCATGGTGTCTACAGTCTAGAGAAGAACAGGACATCCGGGGTCGAGGGAGAGAGGGGCTGTAGGACCCCTGGCCAGTTGGGTGTGAAGGCCTCTCTGCCATCTCCAAGTATAGCTGACTGCGCGTGGGCAGAGAGTCCGCCTTGTTCTCGGCCCTTTCCGCGGTGTCCACGATAGCGCCTGTCCTATCGCAGAGGCTTCCTGAGTATTCTGAGTGACTCTCTGACTACATCATCTGGCAGAACTTCATGTCAGAAAGAAAGCCACCTGTGTCGCCAGCCTAAGTCTCCCAACTTTCTTGTCCTCAGCTCCCTCTGCTTGGCTCCAAGCTTCTAGATACACTAAGAGAGGCATTGGTCCTTAGTGTCCTTGTCTGTAAAAGGGGAATGAATGGTAAGGGTGCACACTGCACAGGGTGGCAGTAGCTATCAAATGAGTTAGAACATGCAGAGCGCACAGGGCCCAGCACATAGCTCTGGCTACCATTTTACCTTCGTCTCTACTATCTATCTTTTTTTTTATTTCTGTTCATTTTCCTTCTTTGATCTTTACTGGTTCCTCTACCCTTTCTCCCCCACCCCCTCCTTTATAGAACCCCCTGGTTTTTCTTGAGATTCATCTTTCTAGAATACGCAGAGTAGGGTCGGGACCTTCAGATTGCAGACACACCACTCACATTCCTGGACTCCCCAGCTTCACCCTCAGGGCTGGTGGCAGTGGGTACTGCATCCCTGTCATTCCTGGCCCCGGTACCCTGCCACAATCGGGGCACTGCTCATTCTGGGAGGTGACACTGTAGGATCAACACCCGTGGCCCCACGGTGCCTGGCAGAGTTCCCACTGAATGTATGCCTCTCCCTCTCGAAACAGTCGATACTGGAAAACAGTTTTCCAGTATTTATTTATTAGTGGAAGGGCCTTTCAGTTTGCCCTTTGCATGAATGGCAGCTTCCTACTCCTGCACACTGTGGAATTTCCTCTGGTTCTTCCAAGAAGAAAAGAGTATTGCTCAGTGAGCTGTATTTTTTTTTAAGGGGTGAGGGTGCTGATGCTACTCTTTCTTTTACCAACAAGAAGGCAAACGCAGAAGAGTTAGCCTTGCTTCCTTATGCCCTTGTTCCCTCAGGAGGACATTCACTATCCACACAAGGTGAAGGACTGTCTAGGTCCATGTGAAAGGGGAAGAATGTACCAAAGTGGGTGCTCAAACCATATCTGTTGCTAGCTAGAGACTCCAGAGCTCACAGGTCAAAGTTCCTAAAGACACCTCTGGAAAGAAGAAAATGTTCTTCTCTTAAAATCCAACCCCAGGTTATTCCACAGCACACACGGCAGTACTCCAGGCCCCTCACCCAACACACACAGACCCATGGTTGTCCCTCAGGTTCTTACCTCTGTGTAGGCCTGGGTCACCTGCTCATACAAAGACTGGTGATGGTGGATTGCCAGCTCCAGGTCCTGCATCTCAGAGGGAAGGCCACCTTCGCTACACATCTTGCACCAGGCATCCACTCCCGACAGAAACTGGAAAGAGATGCCAGGTGAGTCAGTACGGGGTAGCGGGTGGAGAATGGGTAAGTTAAACACTAGAGAGGGGCAGATACCTTGGGAACAATGATGAGAATTGTAGTACTTCAGAAATCCTTCAGAAGGCTATACTAACCCCTACTACCAAGTCCAGCCAAGGAGACATTTGGAAAGTACAGTTTCTACAAGGACGGGGCAGGGCTAGGTATCTGGATGTTCAATAGGATATGCCCACGCAACATCCGCCAAGTACAGGCACCTACACAGCCCACTATAGCCTACAGATAATGAGTCCTTGCACATCTGGGCATGTGAGAGGGTTGAATGGGATGCAATGAGAGTTTGTTGGCCTGTGCTTCCTGTGCACAGGAAATTGTGGGGAAAGGCAAAGAACACCCCAAGAGTATCACCAGCATCCCCTGGGACCTCCTATAGGGTATTCAGATTAAGGCTCAACAGGACTTGCATTTGACTCAAGCTCCTGGGCTGAACATGGAGGGACATAGGACAGACTGTGCCGCTCCTATAGTGGCAGTGGCTCCTGGGATGTGGTGTACAGACAGACCTTAGCAGACATAAAATTATTTAAAAATTAAAATTAACAACTGTAGAAAACTATGGGTCTCCCTGTACAAAGGGTGAGCTATCTAAAAACCACTCAGATTTATTGGGTGGAAAAAATACACCTCTGAAACGCAAATAATTCTTCACCCAACAGTCTGGAATGGTACTGCCTGTGATTCCCTCGCCTGGGTGCACAGCTCCATTTAAATTAATTGCCTAAATACCTTATTATCTCATTGCCTAGAACAGCCCATAGGAGGACAATAAAGAGCTGCCTAAATAAACGCATAAAAAATAGTCTTGAATCTGTTCTTTCTTTCTTTCTCCCCAACTAAAGAGAAACGTGGTTTATGATTTTCCCCGAGGAAACTGCGCTAAAATAGATACAAATAAACTTGTTTCTGAGCCAAACCAATCCAAGTCAGAAAATCTCAAATCAGCAGTTCCTCTCAGTTCTGGCCCCATGTTTTCTTCTGCAAATATGTGACTACTCATCTTGGTGTCTGTCAGTTCTTAGGCCCTGGCCTGTTGGCTGCTACGCCTGGTTTTACATTCTGTGTCTTTAGGCATCTCTTGGCAATTGCCAGGTACTCTCCAGTGTCAGATGGGACATACTAGGACGCTTCCTGTTGGGTTTTTGTTCCACCTGGAGGTGCTTCACAGAAGACCCCGGGAACAACTCGACATTCTGGTGTCACCGGGGGATAGAGGGACTTCCCTGTTCCAATCACAGAAGTCCTAGAGCAGGTCTCACACAGTGGTCAGCCTAAAGCCAGAGACAGAGGGAAGGACCAAGTCTTCCATGCTAACTAGATAAACCCGGAACCAAGTGAGCAAGCGGTAGAGCTGAAGACAGAACAGGCTGGACACCAATGTCCTTAGGATCCTAAGAAGGAACCAGCCACTCCTTAGTTCAAAGAAAAGATGTGGCCAGGTCCCTCTCAAAGTGTGTAGGGCCATGTCTTGATTCATAGCAAGTATTTATTTCAGAGTGGGGGGACAGTTACAGATGGAAATAAACACAGGTGAAAACAGAAAAGGATGCTGGGTCAGTGTGTGTAGCAAATACACGCGGTAGTAACACCGACCGGCTGGAAGCACATTAGACAGCTTACACGGCCCACCTAGCACAGCCCGTCTCCTCCCAACAGCCCCGCGAGACTGATAACAGGCTCACACTAGAGAAGGGGAAAGGAGCTTAGAGGTGGGGTTGACATGTCTGAAAGTGAAGAAGTAGGGGGCTGGGTACAGAACCCTCATGTCTGGGCCTCAAAATCACGACTCCTTCAATGGTTCCATGTTGTCTTTCCTGTTAGACTGGTTGGGGTGGGATTTAAAATATGTGTCGGAAACTCCTTTACCGGTGGGTTACCTAACCAGAACACCACAAAAGAAACTTAGAAGACCAGGGGTGTTTAATGTCAGTCACTTCTGGCTTGAAGCCTCAGCAGCCCAGAGACTGTATGATTTTAGCAATGGATGTTGAGAAAATGTTTAATTAACATTTAGTACATACATGAATGTGTGTGTGTGTGTTCATACACATGAGCACATTACAAATTTTATTAATATAAAGGATGTGTAATCTACAGCTTACAGAGAACAACATACACTGTGATCTACACTGTAGTTTCCCCCAGCCAATCCACTCTCACAAGATAAACTCTTGTGTCCACAGTCAACCAAGCTTAAATCGTTCCAATACAACACTGTGATATTTTTGTTTACGTTAAGGAGTAAGAACAAAGCTTACCCCTCGGTGATGTGAGTGTGGACACTGAAAGGACATTCCTGGGCTCTATGTGCCACTCACATCGTAACTGTAAAATCACACCCTCCCAGTTTCTCAGGATTCTAGAGTAGATCATCTAGTCCTGATCTGCAGCAGGTGATGACTTCCCTGGTGTAAAGCTCTTACAATTTTGACACTTTAGCCTACCAATGTGATATTACTGAATGGGAAGTGGGCAGGGGTGGCCAGTAGCACACAACTCTATAGTATTTCCATCACAGAAACCGTAATAACCCCAAGAACACAGATTATAATAAGATGTAGTAACCAGGAAGTGATGAGTTTTAAGTATGCTTTTAACATATGGCAATGTTGAGCAATTAACTCGTACAAGTTCTGAAAAAAATGACAACTGGTTCTCCAGAAGCTGGTTTGATCCAGGACCTAACATACCACAGGCCATTAGGCAGGTCAGGTGCTCTGAGTCTCAGTGTTCCTCTTTGTACAATGGGCTCATAGAGCTACTGCATGTAGCAACAGTAACCGCTATTTCTGCCCATTGCATCGTTACTAACTTGTTATTATCCATATCAAATACCTAACAAATGCTTTAAAATTCATTTCCTCTGCTCTCAAAACTCAAGCCATCAAGTCTTTCATTCCTTTTGTCTCTGTTCAGAATATATTAATCAGTTAGTCAACACACACACACCCCCCCCCACCTCTTGAGTTCTCTCCTGTTTATGTGAAAAGTAAAGCCATAAGTTACCAATGCTCCATATACATATATAAAATGCTCCATATATATATGGAAAACAAGGTTTATTACCAAAGCTATTCAGTAGGATCTTAAGGTTGTCTGTGCAGAGTGTGCATGTGTGCTCCTATCCTGCCGTGCCCTGCTCTTACATGCCTCCCACTATTACCATCTGCAACAGGTCTCTGGGTCTTACCTGCTCTGCCTTCTGATGGAACACAGCAGACATGGCCAGGATGGTGCTCCGTTCATCCAGGGCAGCAGCAAAACTCTTCCACTCCTGGTCTAGTTGCGTGGAGATCTGCTTGATTTGCTGGGAGGCGTAATGGCCGGCCTCTGAGAGGCGGGAAGCGACAGACATGATGCGGTTGATGTTGACATAGGCATTCTAGGAGGCAAGGCAGAGTAAACACTTAGCGGAGGCAGACTGAAAAGGCAGCCATCATTGGACATGGCTGGGAGAGGTATCCGGAGGACCACCCAGAACCAAATCCCGAGAGACTGGAATAGGCTTGATATCTGTATCTATAACAGGCCCCAGGAAAGTCCTTCTGTAGAGCTGAGACATTTCAACCGGAGAACCAATACAGATTGCATACCAAAGACTAACCCACATCAGTGCAATCACTTTACTCAAACTCTGTGGAACCCTCACAGCCATTGAAGCTACTCTCTACAGAGTACTCTTTGGAAGCAGTGGATCATGGAGTGAGCTGAAGGAAGCAAAGACATCTATCTCTCTTACTCTGGAGAGAGCCGTACCCAAGGCATACCTGTCCCCTACAATATGGCAGAGAGGGTGAGGACGTGGTAATTAAACAGCTTCCCATCACCAGACAAAGATGTCCTTCCCACCTCCCTAACTTCTCATTCCCTGCCAAAAGACCTGGGGTATGAGCCACTAGCCAAGGTGTTCATAAAGACAGAATTTAGAGGCCACAATGTTTTTTTTTTTTTCACTCTAAAAATAAGATCTGTGGGCCCCCTTCTTCTCCCTGTGTGACTTGGGAACATTTCCCTACTTGATTCCAAAAGGCACCAGGGGGTGTTCCCCAAATGCACCTGCAGGAACTTCCTTGACCTGCTGTCTCCTTTCACGTTGTTTTGTTTACATCCATTCCCATTTTTGCTTGCCTATCAAAAACCCGTGAACATGTATGTTGTTTCCTACTAGGCTAGCAAAAAGATTTCCAGGAAGGAACAAGACAAAAGAAAAACCCCACCAACACAGCGCCGCGGTGATCCTGGTTATTTTTAACGGCTCCCTCCTATTAATTGTCTATCCAATCAGCTATGTAATGTGGCATCCTCGGGGAACCCTTCTGCACACATGATGCCTGGAGGACCAGGGGCCAGGTTATTCACACTCTCACTCTTTGTTACAAATCTTCTCAGATGATGATAAATATTCCTCAGTGGCAGCATTTTCTCTGGGCTCTGTGAGCTCTGCTGTAGTGTTCATTAACACTGGGGGAGGCTTAATGAAGGTTCCTTTATTTCTCTTTCCCACAGTCTCCATTCATCTCAGCTGAATTTCCCCAGTCTCCACACGCTCCATTCCGAAGCTGGCCTGGGCTGATAAGGTCTCTCTTAATTTAAAAGGTCTCTGTGGAAGTTTAAAGGTTAAGTGAAGCACACAAGCCCACATCCATTCTGATGTCTAATGGCCTCCGAGCGTCATCTCTGTTTTTGGTGTGGCATGAGCCCTCTCTTAAGGATTCCCTTAAGAGAGCTAGACTACCTCTGGCTGTTGTCACGTGAATCAACCATTCTTTACCGAATTATGGATCGTTGTCAACACCGTTTGCTGAGTTAGAACACTGAAAAATTAGACTATTTATAGAACTGTCAGAAAAAAAACCAACACTGCCTTGTGAAATAGAAGGAGGGAAAGAGGGAGGAAAAGGAAGTACGGGTTTGAATAGTTTTGTCTTCTAGGGGACAGCACGGAAGTCCTCCCAAACTTCCTGCTTTGGTCATTGTTTTTGTCTGGGTTCTTCATGAAACAGACCTTGGCATAGAGATGTCAAGAAAATACTCAGCTTGGACACTCTCCCAGGAAGCACAGCAAGGGAAGGGGAGTCATGGCTGGGGTGGATAAGGGTGTATTTATCAATAGGTTAGAGCCTCGAGTGGCTGGGCTCAGTCTCTCCGAAGGCCTTTGAAGAAACTATAAAATGCACCTCCTAGTGATCCTGCGGACAGGTGCAGAAGCTGAGCTATGGGCACATTAGGCCCCACTGCTCAGTGGTTAGCGCCCCCAGCCCCCACTAGAGTAACTGGCATTTGCAGGCTGACCGCCCACAGGCCAACCATACCCAGAGGCCAGAGAGCCACCATCACAGAGAAACACAGGAAGCTGCTGGCAATCATCAGCAGATGACACCCAGGGTACCCATGGGAAAATGGATGGAGCACTGGTAATGCCTCTTTTTTTTTTTTAAAGATTTATTTATTTATTATGTATACAGAAGAGGGTGCCAGATCTTATTACAGATGGTTGTGAGCCACCATGTGGTTGCTGGGAATTGAACTCAGGACCTCTGGAAGAGCAGTCGGTGCTCTTAACCTCTGAGCCATCTCTCCAGCCCGGTAATGCCTCTTAAAGCTGTTCTCCCAACTGGGTTCGAACCCCAGACTGTTCCTCTCCGCCCGGTTATACAGAGCTCTCTACAGTATTCAGTTTTCCTGTCCTGGAGGGGAGCCTGGTGTTCAGCCTGGGTCATGGAGGGTACAAGAAAAGCCACAAGAGTAAGACATCCATTTCCTTTGTCACTCAGCCTGCTTCCATTCTCCGCCTACCCAGGGAACACAGAACTTTCGAGCTATTACAGATGTCCCACTGTGGCCACCTCAGGAGACTGTTAGCAGCTTGTCACTCACTCAAATATTTATAGAGAGTGGGGCAGGCTCTGTGTTGGGGGACGCTGAGAGATCAAAGAGTAGAACAGAATTCCTGCCCACCTCAGGGTTCACCATGTAAGACAAATCCTCAAATAACTATGATTTAAAGCAAAATTAAGGAAGTTCTTCCACAGAGATAGAAGCCAGTCATTGAAGATACAGAAAGAGAAGGGTTTGGGCCACCAACAGAGGTGGTGGAAAGGGGCTCCCCATGTCTGAGGGAATGGGGATGCTGGCAGTTCTCCAAGGTCCCCTCTACCCTAAGCCCGAGACAACAGAGGAACACTAAAATCAAACAACAAAAAAAAGACCAGAGCTTAGCGTCACATTCTGGAGACAATCACAGAAAACACTCTTTTGTTTCTTCATCAGTGGGCAGGGAGCTGTCGTGCTAAAACTAACAAGTAGTTATAAGTCACAGAAAACGCTGAGGCAATCCCCTGCACAGTAGAGATAACAGAAAGCTGACGCGTGCATTTGCTCATGTCCCTCCCTACAGCTCCTGTGCAGAATGCCAGAATACCCAGGCAAGTCACACCACCAAGCTCATCGTGCTATTCATATTCTTAACCTAGAACCCGAGGGAAATGGGCAGTCAGGTTCTAAAATGACGCCGAGGACAAAGACAGCCACAAAGGACTTGTGAAAGGAGGCGTGGCGGGGAGAGGCCACCAACTGGAAAAGAAAGAGGCAGGCTAAAGGGCCCGATGAAGAGAGTAAACAAACAGGGTGTTCGCTCAGGAGAAATAAATGGCATTGCTGGGCCCGCAGCCAGTCCATTGTGCAGTTCTTTTGTGTGATGGTTCTCTCTCTTTTAGAGAACACTGGGAGTCATGTTTGTCTTTGAGACCCAGCCAGCAAGAAAAGGAGATCATGGCTCTTGTGGCCTTCACGGCTGCTGTAGTTGTTCCCTCCTCTCTCCCCTCTGCCTGGCTCTCCCATAATTTTTTTTTCTTAACATCTTCAAATACAACTGCACAGCTGTCTATCCATCAGAACCTCATTGTTACTGGACCAGAAGGAAATATAGATGGAATCTGCTCCCAGCAAGGACTCATTTACGATGTCATGATGCCTCAGGGCATTGTGATGGTCTGAGCAGGTGAGAGTCATGTGTTTGAGTGTTTGGCCCATAGGGAGTGGCACTATTAGGAGGCGTGGCCTTGTTGGAGTAGGTGTGGCCTTGTTGGAGGAAGTGTGTCACTGTGGAGGCCGGTTTTCAGGTCTCATATATGCTCGAGCCACACCCAGTGACTCAGACTCCTGCTGCCTGTGGTTCAAGTTGTAGAAGTTTCAGCTCCTTCTCCAGCACCAACCATGTCTTGCTGTGCACCTCCATACTTCCCATCGTGATGATAATGGACTAAACCTTGAAACTGTAAGCCAGCTCCAATGAAATGTTTTCCTCTATGACAGTTGCCTTGGTTGTTGTATCTCTTTACAGCAATAGAAACCCTAAGTAAGACAGGGGTTGAACTAAGTGGTCTCAGATTTTTCATTTCTGGGTTAGCAGTGTCTAGAAGGCAAGGACAGCAGTGTCTACCTTAGAAGTACATAGTTCAGCCTTGCTGTTCATGGGCCACATCTTGGCTCTCCACTGCCTTGCAGTATGAACCATCTGGAGCTGGATCTCCTGAGTTCTTCATGTTCTACATGACCAATGGCCCTGCCTTTCTCACACTCTGTCCTTTTTAGCCCCTCTACCTCAGCAGAGCTTCTCAGACAAATCTGAAGATAATAACTTGACTAATAACTGACTTGAGGAGTATCTTTGTGCACATACTGACCTCAAACTCACTATGTAGCTGAAGCTGACTTTGAACTCCTGGTTCTTCTGCTTCTACCCACTGAGCGCTGGGATTACATGCTGTGGTAACCATGCCCAGCTGATGAGTATCTTCTAACATCCTTGGAATGGATTTATTAAATTCTCCATATATACTCAGCACCACTATTATTATTATCATGGTCGTCATTATTTTTTAAAGTGTACTGCAGTGTGAGCTATAAATTTGATCTACTCTACAGAACACATTGCAGTTGCCTCATGGTCTGTTGTATCATCTACCATCCTCCCTCATCATTTGGTTCCAAGCAGGGAAAAAAAATGTCCAGCAGAATCTTGCGGACTTGCAAACCTGGCACCCTGCCCACTTGGGCTCCCTATGAAATTCTCCATTTGTTTCATCCCCAAAGGCTTGACTTGGACATGGACAGGTGGACAGCTCTTTCTCCTGTGGCCTTGTCATCTGCTGTGACACCGGAGTTAACAGAGCAGCCACTTTCCTAATAACTACTTGGCAGAGTCTTGAGCATTCAGCCCTGTAGAAAGGGCTCTCATTTTGAACATGGTTCTTGCCTTTCCCCGAGTGGCCATGGAAACATGCAAAGGTCCTTACTGACAAAGATTCTGATAGCTTTCCATTCCAAAGTACAGGCCAATGTTTTCTGTAAACTAGGTTTCTTGGGTGGTAGACTCTGAGGAGACACCAGCTCTATAAACAAGTGATGGTTTTAGTGACCTTAAGCTCTGTCAGGGGCTAGTTGCTAGAGAAGATCATTGCCAAGAGTGTCCATTATTTGACTCCCATTCACTTCTCTTCTAAAATCTGGGGTAAATTTCAAATTTCATATTCCTGTGGTCACAGACTCCCACTCTGATCAGATCCTGTGTGTTACCTGAAGCAACACAAAGCATCCAGTCAGTTGCCTGGCAACCATTAATGTGCTGAATGGCATTGTCTTTTCCCTCATATAATTTCAGCAGACTAGCATTATCCCCAACCTGTCCAAACCAAATCAAAGTATTAATAAAAACATGATAATAAGTGTGTCAACTATTCCAACTAGAGGCACCTGAAACAGTCAAAGCCCCGGCCTGTTTCACAGAGAGCACAGCACAATGTCCCTTACTGTTCCTGGGAAGATGCACCTTCCATAAGGCCAGTCACATGTGTGCCAGCCCCGCAGCTGAAGCCCCTGCCCCACTCACTACACCCTTTTCTGGCAGATGCTCAAGCCCTAGTAGGAGTGGAGGGACTAGAGCTCTCAGTTATCTACAAGGCTTTCCTTGACCCAGAGAGAACTAAGAATTCAGACCCTGCTAGTAACACTGTCTGATGCTGCGTCCTTCCATTCCTTAAGTTGGAAAAACAGACAACAAAGAGTCTTGAGCCAGACTTCTTGAGACACCTCCACTGCTTGGTATGTGATTGCCACATCCAGAGCACCCATAGTTGGACTGCCTTGTCCTCACCCAAGGGGACAAAGTCTTCTGTTTCTCTCTGACAGGACTGCCAGGTGGGGAAGGACCTTACTTCCTAGGCTGGGTGTGGAGGCCCTTTATTTTATGCTCTAGGGACAGTGTGACTTGTTTCCAGAGGTAGCAGAACATCATCAAAGATCTGTTTCACCTCTGCAGGGACTAAGTCCCAGGCATGGTTCTTAATCCCATACCAGTTAAGGGAGCCATGACATCTTCATGGTTACTATGGTTATGGAAGTAGTGACCTGCCTATCCAATCATCACAATGGCAAAGCCTAAATACCACTTTAGGGCCACTTTTCCTAAAAGGGCCTCAATCATTTGACAAATCCTAGAGCCTTTGACCCCAAATCCAAAGATAAGGAGGGAACCCAGGCTAATGACTGGCCAAGGGCCAATGTGCTCAGAAAACCATTTAGTATTGCATCAACTGAGAAGAACACAGTGCACACTGGAGACACACACCTGAGCACTATTAGCTGAAGCTCTGTCCCAGCTATACATGATGATGGGTAGTTCTCAGAAGTCTTTTCTCATCTCAGTGTTCTTAGGCATATAAAAGATGCTTTAAAATACATTCCTAATTAGAGGACATATGTATTAACTATCAGGGATAATTGTGTCCTTAAATATAAATAGAGGAGATTCTCTTTTTAACCAGTTAATAACCAAAATATCACCTCTCTATGGGTTATAGAGCTAGTGGAATTTATGTTCTGCCTATTTTTATCCAGTTCATTATTTTTTTAATCAGTGATGGAGACTGAACCCATGGCTCTGCATATATTAAGCAAGTACCTGAGCAACTGAGTCACACTCCAGTCCTCATTCTTATTGAGAAGCAAAAATCTTTCGTAGTTTCTTTCTTCTCCATTTTGAATACTTGGAGTAGCTATGGGATATTTTTAATGTTAATAGATTTAGTATTTTTAATGAAAAATTAAATTTATTAAGTTTATTTATTTATTTAAATGATTTAATATATCTGGCCAGGCTGTATACAGTCAATATCAAAATGTTTCATATTTTTCCATCTCTTTTGAGTTTAGTAAAGCTTCTGTTTTTTAGAAAAGCAGAGTGCAATTTGGAAATAGCAAAACAGGCAGGTTTTGGTGACTACTGCTCTTATAAGGAATGTAAATTGTAAACCCATTTTATTTAAAGTTTTTCAGAAGCCAAGTTCATGTAAAAATATCATTTTATACTTAGAAAATAAAAACAGAACATACATATGTCTTGACTTGACTTAGTTGATTTTTAATGTTTGTTAAATCAGTTGAGTGATGTGTTCAAAGTCACAAACAGACCAAATGAGACCGAACCAGGGCTTTGGTTCCCACTCGGCTGGGACTCCTTTTCTCATTTTTTCTTGTATCCTGCAGCTTCTATTTTTTATTTTGTCATACTCAAAGAGAGCTATAGGAAGTTATCTGTAGGTTTTCCCACCTACCTTTTGGTGGTTCTGGGACTAATGTCTAGTATTAGTAAGAAAACAGAGACTGTACCAAGGAGAAGAAGAGAGCTCTGCCTTACCTCTCTCTCCAGTCTAATCAGACCATATGCATCATTCATATCTTTGTAATCCCAAGCCCACTTTGGGTCCGGGAGCGGCTAAAGCATCAGCTTATGATTAATTAGTTTAACATTACTATGTAAACCTGCTGATCCCACCTGGCAACATATGGACATCGGGCCTGTGACATCTGGATTAAGAACGGATGGTGCTCGAAGCAATGCTGCAGCAGCTACGGGAAGTGATGAGCCCTAAGTGAAATCTCCAACCCTGCCCCCCCCAAACCACAGGATGCCCTCTGGGGGGCAAATAGGGAAGCTGATGGATGACTATCTGGTCTGGTTTGGCCAAACAGTAGGTCAAGCCAGGTGGAAGCCATCTGTCACTGCTAGCTACGGAGAGAAAAAGAGTAGGAATGGACTGGTGCTCAGCAACAATAGCATTGGCCCACAAATCCTTTTGCCCCTCTGGCTTGGCTTGTTGTAGAGATGTTTCCTCCAGCAATTGCTTCACAAACCATTAAACAGCCATGAAAACAATCGCCTGGCCATATGTCAGAGGGCCACAGAAACCCACAGCAGGTTGAAGGAAAAGAGAATCATCCTCTTCCTTTCCTGGCACTGAGAGAAACCTCCATGGAGGGGTGTGTGTAGGTGTGTGTGTGTGTGTGTGTGTGTGTGTGTTGACAGACAAAAAGATGGATGGATTGATGGATGAATGGATGGATGGATGGATGGATGGATGGATGGATGGATGGATGGATAGATAGATAGATAGATAGATAGATAGATAGATAGATAGATAGATAGATAGATAACCTCACTGTAAGACTAAAAAGGTAGGTACAGCTGGCATTAGATTCAGAAACACCAGCAGAGAAAGTGATTAGGAGCAATACAGCCCTTCTGTAGTGGGATGTGGTAATTCTAGACTGTCTTTAATGTGGAAACCAGAAGCTGAAACTTGAGGTAAATGCATTCATCAGTATTCCATCTATCCCTTGGCCTTCTTGCACAGGGTCTAGCCAGAGTATGGTCTGAGAGCTGATCAGCAGGGCTGAGTACCAGGTACACATGACCTTCTGCATCAAATCAGCACTTTAACAAGGCTGTGTCAAGTGACAGGTATGCACTTGAATGTTTGAGAAGTCCCACAGTTGGGAACTCCAAAGAGCTGTCCCAAACAAAAATTATTATTTTTTATTGCATTTCTGACACTACAATAAGAATAGGTGGACATTTGCCAAGTATAACATCACAAGTGTTGTGCCTAAAAGCAAGACCACATTTTATCCTAACAATATTCCCAGCAAAGGCACTGCCTTTATCCTCAGGTTACAGAGGAGATGGTGAGGAATTTGAACACCCTGCCTGAGGCTACATGGGAAAGGAAATACAGAACTTGTTCTTGCCATGATATTTCACTTTTCGAAAGAATCAGGATGGCTAATGATGTTCACCACAGGAGATAAGACATGGTGAAGTGACATTTCTTCCAAAGGTATAAAGAATTATATCCACTCCCCCACCCCCCGAAAAAGAATCATATCTCAAGGAAACAGAGCCTCTGGGGAGAGAGCTAAATGTCCCTATCTTTGAAGCCTTTCTGTTGTGCCCTTGACTTGCTCTGGAATTCCCAGATCAGTCCCTTTCTAGAATGGGCAAAGAGGCCTGGAGGGTAGACTTCTTCCAGCCTGTCCCTTCATGGAACAATACTATCTACCAGCAAACCCAAGGCTACAGAGGAACAGGAATTTGTCTACATAGAACACAAGAAGCTCAGGATTTCAAGGCCCCTTTAGTTGGTGTCTTGCCTTATTGTTCAATTCTTAACTTTGTTATCTTATATATTTATTATCTGTCCATTCATCCATCCATCCATCCATCCATCCATCCATCCATCCATC